>VURO01011078.1:5963-21349 GCA_015108175.1 Pelvicachromis taeniatus
GTGTGTGTGTGTGTGTGTGTGTGTGTCTGTGTGTGTGTGTGTGTGCTAGCTAAGCAGCACGGCTTTTTTTTTTTTTTGTAATTCCACCTGCTCGCTTCCTTCCTTCTATGCTTCCTTCCCTAGACAGGGTGAACGGAGGTCAAACTAGCAGAAGGAAGCAGCAGCGAGGATTGAAACCTGGCCAGTAACTGCTGCCGGGACGCATCCCAATACTGCCTCGCTTCCTGTCCTCTCCCGTCTCCTTTAGAGCAGGGGAAGGGACGGAAGGAGGCAAGGAGACAAGGAAACAGGAAGCCGGAAGGCGTCTTTGGCGTTGAGGAGAGTTAAAGACTCTGACATTGAGACTTGTCCTCCAGCAGATAGTGGGTCTTTCTGTGAAGCTGTGGGAGGGGGAGGGATTAGTGAGGGAGGTGGAGACAGCGCTTCTGACTGACAGGCCTTGGAACCAATGGGAGCGAGGTTAAAAAATAATTTAGAAAGAGGAATGAGGAGGGAGGATGAGCTGAGCGACTGATTCTAATGAGAGAGTCTCCCATAAAGCCACAAAACGACCCACTATCCACTTTACCACGCTAGCACGGAGCCGAGAACGTGTGTGTGTGTGTGAGTGTGCATGAGTGTGTGTGTGTGTTTACAGTCACTGTGATCCAGTCAAAAACATGTTCATCAGTCCGATCTTGGATAAAAGGAGATCAATAGTCTCCTCCTTTCTCCCTTCCCTCCTTATCTAGGCATCTTGGAACGGAATAAAACAGGAAGAGAAGAAGAAGAAGAGGAGGAAGAAGAAGAAGAGTTTAAGAGGAGCCCTGACTACTGATCTCCCTCCTGCTGAACAGTGCTGTGTGCAGCCAGAGCCTCAGATAAACAGAGTTTGGCCAAGTCCAGTCAGAGATCTCGCCAGCAGAGGGCGCTTTAACGTTACAGTCTGTTTGTCTGTCTGTCTGTCTCTCTCTCTCTCTCTCTCTGGCATCTACTGGTGGAGAGTCGCCATTTCCGGGTCATGTGACCTCTTGCTGCTGTCCCATTGGTTGAGTGGCCTAGTGGGCGTGGCCTAGTGGGTCTCTTTGAGGGCTTTGAGGAGAGGGGGGTTCTGGGTAATGATATGATCCTAGAGAGAGGACGACAACAACAAACATCAACAAAAACAACTAAACAAAACAACAACAACAACAACAGCAACAACCAGTCGGGCTGCTAGGTGGGTGGAGCGTGCAGCAAGGCGGAGAGTGTGGAGGCGTGGCCTAACCCAGCATAGAAACAGAGGGGCTACAGCGGACAGCGAGGCGAGTCGGCAGGAGGTGTAACGTTTTAAAAACGAGCCATTAATGAGTCATAATCACCGCTACTGCAATCATTTAGAAATACTGTCCTCACAGTATTTATTATTATTCATTTTCAAATAGGACTACTTTTTGTCATTTGATATGTGCAACGCACACGTGCACAGGCACATGACACAGGCGTGGGCTGTGTGCAGTGAAACCAAAGCAGACATCAGCTCTGTTCAAGTTCAACAGGTACAATCTGCTCCGCTGGCTCGACACAACGATTAAAGTTAAGGAGAAATGCTGCCTTGCTTTTTTTTTTTTTTGTAGCTTGACCTTCGGTCCGCCATTAGTCCGCATGCCTCGCTTTGAGAACCCTGCCTGTACACAGACACAGGCTGTTCCCGTTCACTGACAGCGTCTCCACTCTAGAAACTCTAAGTCTATGGTGGATCATGCTGAAAGGACACATGCAGGGAAGAGGGGACACTTGCACACTAATGCATGCAAATACACACGCACACACACACACGCATGCACATACGAACACACACACACCACCCAGAGGTGGTGTATGACTGGGAGGTTATCAAAGAGGCCCAACAGAGTGTCACGGTGAAAGGTGAGAGGTCAAATCAGTCCGGGGAGGTCAATCAAAGACAGAGAGGGACGGCATCTCCACACCTGGCTCTGGGCTGTGTGTGTAGAGTGTGTGTGGGAGAGTGTGTTTCAGTGTGTAAGTGTTACACTACTTTGTATTCACATTGGGAGTCTGTTAGTACTTCTGTACATGTTCCACGCAGGAAGTGTGTGTGTGTGTGTGTGTGTACGTGTGTACTCACACTGCGTGCTCGGGTCAGTATCCGTGGTGAGTTTGACGTAGTTGCTAGGAAATAGGCCCTCCCTCCCATTGAGCTCTCCTTTCCACCAATCACAGTCGTCTTTGTTGAGCACTGTGATCACCTGACCCTTCTGGAAGGCCAGCTCGTCGTCGTTCTGCGCCACGTAGTCGTACATGCCGATCACCTGACAGAGAGCTTCAGGACGGGGAACAGGGGCAGATGATTAGCGTCCGGGCTCGCTCTGGACGTTTCTGAAACTCAACAACGGCATCAAATCTGCCGCCAAAATACAAACTACTCAATATCAATTATTTTCCTCTACATGGGGCCACAACAAAAACGGCGGTGTATTAGCAGCCTTCGCAATAGACACTAATACCATGAACCCATCAGGAAACTGAGGTCTGGGGTCCCATAGACTCGTGTACAAGCTGAATCCTTTGTACAGTCACAGGAGGTGCCCCCTGCTGGCCAGCAGAGAGAATGCAAAGCCTTTTTTAGAAAGGTGCGCCTCTTCTTCTTCAGCACATGTCACAGTGGACTGAAGGAGCTCTGCAGGCGTTGTGGTAACGTGTGTGGACGTACCTGTGCTGGCAGGGGCCAGTTTAGGAGGGGTGGGCTCTGTGGGGGTCGTCTTGCTGGTGCTGGGACTGAGCAGCTTCACATAATTGGCTGGAAACCAACCAATCTGGCGCTTTTTCCCTCGAGCCTGGACCAATAAAATCAAAGGATGCCCTCAGTAACAAACCAACATGTAAACAAATTATGTACATAATGACAAAATACTGCAGATAATTTAGGTTTGTTCTGTGAATAAAATGATATAAAAAAAAACATTCCTCTGAATTATCTGATAAATATTTGGGTCTTATTTGATTTATCCATGTCAGAGTTTCCCATCATCCTTCTCCACCTCATTACACTGGGTCAGGCGGTGTCATGTGTACCTGGAGCTCGCCCTCCCACCAGCCCCCCGGGTTCTTCTTCCTGATGAGGATGAGCTGCCCTGGGGCTAAAGTCAGCTGCTCTGCTCCTGTAGCATTGTAGGGGGCGATCACCTGAGCGATCTCTGAACGGGAACAGGAAGGAGATGATGAGGGTTTGAATTTTTTCCTGCTTTTAGCCTCTGACACCTGGTCTATGTAACTTTGGCACAACAGGGACAGAGATGAGTGGATTAATATATTTACTGGTCAGTTTGACACTTTTATTAAGCAAAATCAGGCCAATAATTTAAGGAAAACAGGAAAAGTGCAGTTTGGGAACATTACCTGGTTTCTTCCCGAGGCTGCCCGTCTTCCCTGCTGCTCCCAGTGACTACGGGCCAAAAATCAGAGTCACAGTCATTAGAAATATTTACCTTAAGGTCTTCTATTCGTCCCCTGTTCAAAATGAGCTCTCACCTCTGACGTAGAGTCCCGTGGTTTGACGTAATTGGATGGAAAGACTCCAGTCTTTCCTCCGACCATACCCGTCCACCAATCGCCTTCTTTCCTCGTCACCACGACGATGTCGCCTTGCTGGAAACTCAGGTCTCCCTGTTCATTGCTCTCGTAGGTGTACATGGCCACGTATTCTGTAGGAAAGCATGCAGACAAGAGTGAGCGACGAGAATCGCGCCGACGTTTCGGCAAACTCGTCCACATTTGCGTTTGTTACCTTCACCAGAATCAGAAGGCTTTGTTGGGGAGGGGGAGGGACGCTTTCCATTGGGCGGGCTTTCCGATGACCCCGTTTCACTGGGAGAAACGAGGAGATACGGAAAAACTCACAGCATAACATTTTCTTTGAAGCTGTGCTTTGTGTCGGGAAAATCTGAAAATCCTACTGGAAAATGTGGCGGGTGAAAAACCTACTTAGTGTTTTTGCTGCGTGCTGCTGCTGCTGGAGCACCAGCGGGGGCCGTCGTGGTGGCAGAGATGAGCTTCACGTAACTTTTGGGGAACCAGCCTCTTTGTCCGGTCTGCAGCTCTCCTAACCACCACATGTCCTGCTGCTCCAACACTGTTATTATCTGCACCAAATAAAAACTTCAGTTATTACAATTAAAAAGCAATGAAAGAAAGAAAATTAGCAATCAGGAGATCTCTACCTCGTTCTTGTTGAAGTTCAGGTGGTTCTCCTTCTTGGCTCTCCAGGGATACAAGGCCTGAGCCTGAAGACCCTCGACCTTCTCTCCCTGAGAGACACAGAGACGCGTTACTTGCAGCACAAACAGGAAACCACAGAAAGGTCGTTTCTCTCGTTACCTGTCCCAGTACGGGAGAAGGAGAGGAGCCCGTCGTCATGGTGGCGGGAGTGAAGGCAGAGCGTTGCCGCAGCTGTGCCGAGGGAACGCTCAGAGATGGATTCTGACTGGCCGAAGCGGTCGGCCACGCGTCCCAGCCCTCGCTGTCTGATTGGCTAGTTGTGTTTGAGGGCCAGCTGGAAATATCGCAGGTATGCGTATTAATAGGACGTGACTGTGAGTTAGAAAGGACAAACAAATCCTCTTACACTTACGTTGTGCTGAAGTCCGCCCAGTTGCTGTTAGAAGAGGACGTGGTGGAGGCGGCGGCGTGTCCAGGGGCTGGAGGGGGCGTGCTCATCGGCTGCTGGGTTGAGGAGGTTGTGGCTGAGGCTGTGGAGCGCAGGGTGATCGGCGCTTCGCTGTCAGCTATACGCTCTGCGTAATTGGCAGGAAACCAACCGGTCCGCCCTCTGAGCTCACCCCCCAGCCAACCGGGCTCACCTGTTTGCGACTCATCGACCTATCAGAGCACAGGGACGGGATTAGGATACCGCTCAGGCACACAAGGGACAGAGACGCATGTGTCATGTTCATGGTGGGAGTGGCGCAAACAATAACAACGGTGATGGCAGCTGATCAGATCCTGATTAGTGGACAAAAAGTCCCACGACCCGAAAATAACACGCGATTGACATTTGACCCCTAAGTGTCCTTGTGAAAAACTGAATCCACTTGTCAGGTTTTAGCATCTTTTTTTAACTGAACGAGGACTTCTGGCCACACCAGCACAGCCTTCGCTCCCTCAGTCCTACACCTCAGATTCGGCTCCCTCTAACAGAATACATGACCTTTGCTGCTGTAGTGAAACACGTGAGGGTGCAGCTGGTAGCACCGAGCTTCTACTGACCAATCTTAAGGTAGCAGGAGTGCTGGAAGCTTTACAGAGGCGCACCAGGAGGCAATGCCAAATGGCAGATTGGGCAAAAATAAAACAAGTACGAGTCGTTTCTTTTGTTTTATTTTGAAAGGGACGCATTGGGGAAATTTTATAAATTTGAAACCCGTGATCCCATCCCGATCTGTCAGAAACTACACTGCAATAAGTCTACGAGCTAAAAAGTATATTTCCTCTATTGTCTGTGCAGAGTGGATGGTGACGGGGGGGGGGACGACAGGCTGATGGGATATGTTTACATGAAAAATGGAAAACTGCAAGCGGGGATATTTTATTTGTTTAGTTTATTCGTGTGGGAATTAAAGCAGCTTGTGTGCTGCGGTCACCAGTCTGTGGCTCATAGTTAAGCTCAACGTTACAGATCTGACTGCAAGAACTTAAAAAAAAACAAAAACACAAACATTCATCACTGAAAATGACTGAACATGGAGGCGACATGAGATGGAAGCGTTTCTGGCTTGTGATTGGTGGAGGCACATCAGTGGGCAGGTGGAGGGGACAAGAACTTACCCATTCCCCTTTCACCTTCAGTTTGCACAGCAGAGGAGAGAGGAAAACGTTAATACACACACCACACACACACACACACACCCTTCAGAAAGAATAAAATACAAACAAATACAACATCTTTACATGAACGTCACTGACTGTAGTGAGCAGATTTTTGTGCAAACTACATACCATGATGACATCTCCGGGAGTGATACTGATCTCATCGTGGCTACGAGCGTCAAACGGATACAGAGCCCTGTAGTACACCACCTTCACCGGCTGCTGCTGCTGCTGCTGGTCGAAGGCGCTGGCTGAAGCCTTCTGGTCAAACAAACTGGGACCAGGAGCTTTTTCCACTGAAACTAAGCAGAAAAATAAAGCTGCTAGAAAAAGAAGGAAAAGTATGCAGGCTGGAGTTGTTTATGTGTTTCTTTAAGGCCTAAAAATCTTTCGCACACGCCTGCTTTTTTAAAAACACCAATCAGAGCGCACAGGTTGTATGAAGGACTAAGTCAATGGTTTTTTGATGTTACGCTCTCAGTGGGGTAGAAAGAAATGAGTCGTTATGGAGCCGAGTTCCTGTAGCTGCCACGTGAAGCTGAGTCCGATCTTAAACGCCCCCAAATCAGCTGTGAAGACGTTGCGTTTACAGCCCAGTAAACACACAGCTTGGGCGTCACCGCATAGTTTCCACCTTCATAACGACCCAATGTGACGTACAGGTGGATACTAACACCTGCTGGGTGTCAGCTCAGTTAACTTTCATACTGCGAGTTTGGTGTTTGTGTCTTTTTGGAACATTTTTAACTGAATTATGTGACAGCTATGTGACCTGCTGAGGTCGTAGCTCCAGTTTGAAGTGAAATAGTGACATTTTATTGGCATGTTACCTGCTGACGCCCAGGGGTCGGCTGGCTGGCTGAAAAGCTTGTTTAGCTTGTCCTGCATTTCCTTCTTGCCTCTTCCCTCGTCCTCCTTCTCTTCAGTCGACCCTGCTCCTTTCCTGACCTCTTGCTCCTCCTCCATCCCTCTCCTTTTCCTCTCCTCCTCTTCCTGCGTCACTCTGTTTAGCCATGCGTGGGATGCAGAAACAGAGGCGGGGCTTGGAGCTTGTGGAGCAGAGCTTCCAGCTTCCTCCTTCCAGGCGGCCCCTTCCTCTGACGACAACCTGTGAAATAAGATCATAAAAAAAGCTTTTAAATCATTTATTTTAGGACGAGCTCAGCAAAACGTTCAGTTTTTAAACCACATTTGAGCAGCAATTCCATAAATATCGTTTAAACGTCCCAAATTAAAGTTCATTTGCATAATGCTTCAAAATAACCACACAAACATATGACCCCGATGGCTGCTAAGTGACCGACTTTAGCATTTCCTGGTACGACATCACCTCAACTTGACCCTTACCTGCCCTCCTGCAGCTCAGCGGACTTCCTCTCGCTCGGGGTGTGTATGTGAGACTGTGTGTGTGTCTTTGTGTGTGTTTCTCCCTCCAGCTCCTTCTGTTTCCGCCTCTGCTGCCGGCTGTGGATCTCCCGCAGCTCCTGCAAAGCATCACGGGATACAGGAAGGAACAAGCGATGAGGAGGAAGTGGGGTCACAGGGCTGGTTGCTAAGGGCGTCCAACGACAACAAACAAGAACACCAACACCGGCAGTAGCAGCACAGTTGTATTAGTCAGGTGAGCGAGGCAAGCTCCGCCCCTTTACTTTGGCTTGCCTTGTTGTATAACTGACGAGGCAGGGCGCTTTACTGAAGCTGTGTTTTTGGGCAGTCTCATTACTTTTCTGTGAGTCTGTAAACTCCCAGGAAAGCCCCCCCACCCCCCCACACACACAAATTCAATCAGAATCTGAAAGGCTCAGCTGATGGGAAACAAAAGGCTCCCTCTGTGTGTGTGTGTGTATAAAATATGTATATATATATAATAGAGATACTGTGACACATCATAGTAGTGTCCTCAGTTTATCTTCTCGTAGAGTTTCCCTGTATTCAGTGTTAGCTACTTTTGAACTTCCTCTGTGACTTTATCAGGATGTTCTGATGCTGCAGACTTCACGCAAATAAGTGAACGTGTGAAATAAGCTTAATATATTTCATTGCAACTATAAATGCACTCACTTTGTACCACTGTGTGGCAGCTATTCCGCAGCAGCCAAGTGAGGCGAGGAACATTGTTCTTATAGAATCTTGTTTCGTTGTTACCGCTCAGGTGACATCATTTTATCTCCACTGCTTCTGTGTTTTTCTGGGAACAAGCCTTTGAATGTACGCGCTGTTTAGGACCGATGAGTGTGACGCCGATGAAGGAGAAGCTGCACATTTAATGATCACAGCTGAAATGATGAGACTGCTTTCTGGATGCCTCTTAAGTTCAGGCATGTCCCCACCTCTCTTCACGAGGTATCCGAGCATAGCAGCGGTACTCTGCCCCAGAATGGGCCAGGCTGTAGACGGTAGATGGTGGTGGTCTAGGTGCCTGCACTTCGACCGCCACCTACTCGGTGTGTTTCTGTCCGAGTACGACTAAAAAACAAACTTTTCTACATGTTGTCAGTAAGTGGGAGGGGATGAGACCTGGAAAGGTTACTCTTTGGCACAGACCCGGCCCGTAAAAGAGGGCTTCGGTCATGGCGGTGGGGCGGAGCTTGCACGGCGCACAGTATGCTCGTGGGATGGGTTAGAGGTCCAAAAAACAAAATGTATGGGAGGGAGGGGGATTGAAGGGATGCAACTGTGGAAGGGGGAAGGGCAGTTCTGTGTAGTCATGACAACCAGCTGTGCCATTAGAACACACTCTGTTACTAAAACAACAACACAAGGCAGCTGTCGTGTTTCAGCCAAACAACCGATGTGAGGCAACCTCGAGAAACGAGCAATCGAGAGACACAACGAGTTGAACCACAGATGTGGAGACAGACATCTCCAAATCCCCTCAAACAGGAAGTGGAGGATACACGCACATGCGCACGCACACACACACACACACACACACACACACACACACACACACACACACCCAGATCAGGTCTAGTTTACCGCCACATTAGACTGGTTAACTTCTTCGAGCTTCTGCGTGTCTGGCTGAAACATAATTTGGTAGCACGCAGGCTTTAGGATTACAGTACCGCATCTGTAATCTAGTAAATCCCAGCATAGCAACAGCATAACGTCACCTAACAGAACACACCTGCTGTAGTGTTAAGGGACATTTCACCATAATATATCATCACGGATACACACATTCCACCTGGTGTGTAGCGCTCTCTGGCTTTCTACATTGTTTTGGTGTGAGTTACATTGTTACAGTCATCATTTATGCATTCATTTAGCTTTTTTTAGGCTGAAGTTGTTTACCTTTTTGTTTTAATATTATTATCAAGAAGTTATATAAAAAAATAGGGCTGTCAACTCTGATGTGTTAATACGGCATTAACGCAGCTAAACGCCTTAACATCACGATTAACGCGATTAAAGTTTTTAACCCGTCTGGAGCGCCGAATGGACAAACTTTGGACAAACTGTCCGAAATGTGTTGACATTTCATGGACTGAGTCGGTCTGTGCTCCAGATGGGTTAACTGTTAATCGCATTAGTCGTGATGACAGCGTTAAACGCGTTAACGCCGAGTAACCCCTCACACGGAGTAATCTGCTTAAACTTGTTAACGGAGATTTGTCAATTTTGACGCGTTAACGCTGACAGCACTGATAAAAAAGCTACTTAGTGAGAGCAAGGACAGACCTACGACAGGCATGAGACAGCGACGCGTGTGAGTATCCCTCCTGTAGGTTAGCTAATTGATGCAAGCTAAATAGTTTACTGCTGACTGCATCGGTCGAGCTGGCAGGTGTTATGTATATGTGAGGGGTGAGGGGACTCCAGGCCTCGAGAGCCGGTGCTTTAGATGTGATCCAACACAGCTCATTTAAATTAAATTACCTCCTCAACAGCTGTGTCCCAATTCAGGGTCTGCATCCTTCGGAGGACCCGGCCTTCGCGGTCTACGTGGGCCGGGTCCTCCGAAGGCCAAGAAGGCCAGAAGTGCGAGGCTTGTGAAATGGGACGGTCTAGCCTCCAGATTTGCGTCACCAGCTGTTCCCGCCCTTACCGCTTCCACCTCCTCGGTTTTACCGTCTCCGTTGCTGCCGCCAGTGGTGGAAACTGGAATTGGCTGGGCCGCGCTATGAATTCTGGGATATGTCGGGCCACGAAGGATACACCCGACCCATCCTTCAAATCCGGGAAATGAAGGACACATTTGTCAGCTGCATTTGGAGCAGCCTTCGAATTGGGACAGCCTTTGTCACGTCGCTGTGACGTAACTGGCCTACAAATGCGGCCCACAGAGGATGCAGCCCCTGAATTGGGACACAGCAAACATGTCTTGAAGTTCTCCAGAGGCCTGCTAATGAACTAATCATTTGATTCAGGTGTGCTGACCCAGGGCGAGATCTAAAACCTGCAGGACAACGGCCCTCGAGGCCTGGAGTTCCCACCCCTGCTGTAATAAATAGTAGTCGTGGAGATGTGTAGCTTATCTTAAAACTAGCTTAGCACACAGGAGAGCAGTAGAAGCTCAAAATAAAGTTTGTACACTTTTTCTGATTTGTAGACGAATGATGCACTGCTCATCAATCATCTCCAAAACTCAGACCAACTTTGATTCTGGGCTGAACTGTTCCTTTAACTACAGCAGCATAGCTAGCCTGCTGGATCAGTAGTGAGCCAACACCAGCCTAACAGAACAAAAGAAGGGAGGAAAAGACAGAGAGGATGAGACGTTTAGGGTGGAGAGAAGAAGAAGTGACAGAAAGGAAGAACAGGAGGAAAAGAGGAAAAGAAGAAGAAGAGCAAAGAATGGCGACAGGAGGAGGGGCGTGATGGGACCTTCATAACGTGGTGTAGCCGAGTCAGACACACTCTCACAGCTGACACACACTCCTGCAGCTGCCCCTGCTCCTGAAACACATGCACATATGTATACATACACACACACACACACAGTTCAAAACACAGACACACAATATTTGTCAGTAGATTTTTGGTTGGTTTCTTTTTTCTGTACACACCAAGTCATTTCTGTTGGGGTTAGTTCGTCCCTGTAACCTCATGCTCGTGTCCACGTCAGTGTTAGGTGGATCACTCCGATTCTTCTCAGACACTAAAGGAGAAGCAGGTTTGCACAATGTGGCCTTGACTCATGAAGGGAGGCTCCTGTGAGTCACTGCAATGACTAATGTGCTGTTAGGATAAAGCTGGCTGCTCCCAATCGTCACCTTGTTTTGGATCATAAGTAACAGTTTGGAACCTAAAAATGTTTTTGTAATTAATTTAGTAATTAAGCCTACTTAAACCGGCTTTACCCACTTTTTTTCCTGCTTCCCTGTAAAACAAATGTCTGCTCGATAAATAAGTATAAGTAGAAGGTATAACGATAAATAAAACAATTATTAGTAATTATTCTCATGGATATTCAGATTACTCGTCATGTGAATAATCCTGCATTTAAAAAAGTCTTTAAATGAATTAAAGCTATGAGCAGAATGTTTAACTAGGCAGAAACAACCTGTTTGTTCGTGTCCTGCTGGTTCATCAATGCATTTATAGAGCCAGGATCAGCAGTGAGTGTTGCACTCCTCCTTCTCAGAGGCGCTGCTGACTTTGACGTGTAAGATTAGCAATAAACAGCACACACACACACACACACACTACATCGGTGCGTCACAGCTCGACAATTACAAGACCTCGACTGGCTGCAGGGACAGCACAGTGCAGTACAAGCGACGCACTGAAATGTTACCACAAATCAGACCAGAAGTCTGCTTTGTTGGTGTTAAAGGCTGCAAAGCCTTCTAAAGTGACTGAACACGTCAAGCCTGCAGGTTAGTATTCTCACAAGAGGGTGTACAGTGTTTAAGTTCAAATCATTCCTCTGATAATCCGCCAAATCAGGTCCAATCCAAATGCAGAACCCACTCCTTCTTCCAGGTTTTGCCACTGAGGGCTTCATGTTAATGACAGAATTTGATATTGTTTTATATTAAGAGTATGTCCCAACTGCAGTACCACCCCAGTCCAGCAGTGGCAGTGTGCTCTACCTGTCTCCCTCTCTGCTCCTCCTGAAGCTGGCGTCGCAGGGCATCTATCCTGGCACAGTGGTTGGCATAGAACTCACACAGAGACTGGCATGGGAAAGGGAGCAAAAGGCCAGTATAGGAAATAAAATAAAAGAGTAGAAAATATAGAAGGAAGGGTTTATTATGTGGATTAAACAAAGAGTAAAACAGGGAGAAAATGAATGCAAGAAATACAGGTGGAAGCAATGGGAACAAAATATAGACGAGGACAGCCAATAGAAGCGGAAACGGCAGAAGGTGCATTGTCCCGGACGAGGCACAGCACAGTGACAAGAGAAGATTTCAGGGAGAGGAAGTGGCGCAGAAAGGAAGGTGGAGGGAAGGATATCGATTATGTGTCAGCGGTCTCTGCCTCTGTTTGCAAAGATTAACACCACTCAGAGGCGGCTGCATGTTCCTCTGCAGAGAAATGGTTACTTAGACTGCTTATGTTTGTCCCTGTGCTGCTAGGCGTTACCAAATCACCGCACGGTGCTTTCTACGCTGAATCCAGCTGAGAGTCGACTTTATTAGATTAGCTGCAGGAAAATCAGTTTACTGTGGTCTGTTTTGTCTCTGCTTTCCTCCCTTTCTCCTCATTGCCCTCCTCGTTTAAGCAGACTGTTTCTCCTCTCTCTGACCTGTCTCGCTGTCCGGGGTAAATCCAGAGGAAATAAATAAGAAACGGGGACAAACGGTGCTCTGGGACACGTAAACACACTGCTGTGATCCAATTCCAGAGGTATAAAATCTTCATCTCTCTGTAGCAAACTGTGTGAAAGCTACCCCGAGCAGCTGGACTCAGTGTTCCCGTGTACGCTCTCCAAAAACACGCCAATCAGCGTTAAAACTGGAAACAACAGCAACATGAAGGCAAACACAGCAGCAGTCAGGTAGAAATACAACACACTTAAACACATCAGTAAACATGGAAACTGTGACAAACCATTAAAGCTGTGAGGATGAGGTTACGAGGGATGGACAGGACACGATTTAGGCATTCATTTAGAAAGACAGCTACCTGTGTTAGAAATCACTGCATTCATAAGAACATGAACACATGCAACTACTTCATTTCTATGTTACGTGGAAACAAAACACGCTTCTCAGCACCAAAATTAGATGTTTTATTCACTCTTAGAATCAACAGATATAACATTGTTAGGTCTGTTTAACTGGATAAACTGTGTTTTATCCAGTTAAACAGAATTGGAAAAAGCAAATTCATATCCTAACACTTGTGTGAAAACACCGATAGAGCGCACCTTCCAGGCAAAAACGAATACCAAAAACAAGTCGAGTATCACAGCGTCTCATCGGGACACAGTATTCGATTATATCGGTTATTTTTATGCTTCTTTGCATGTTAAACTAGTTTATTAGTTAAAGCACATAACACTGTGACCTGGCATTTCCTGGCTGGGGTTTTCCTGTGGGGTAACGACACGTGTGAGCACAACTGGTCTGCAAATGCATTTCCTGTTTGTATTTTATGCTAATTAATCGTAATTTCAATTTAAACGGCGGCTAAAATGTCTTTTACACGGTCTCTTTTGCCAACGCGTACACAGGAAAAACCCCGCCCAGGACGCTCATGGCTTTCCTGTCCTGCATCGTGTCGTTGGTTATTTGTCTCTTTACCTTCAGCTGAGTGTTGAACGCGTCTATTTCGAGCAGTTTGGCCCTCGTTTCTTTCTCCACAGCGTCAAGCTGCTCTCTGAGCTGCTGTCTGCTCATCTCTTTCTGCTCAACAGCCTTCTGCAGGGACGACAGACTATCACCTAAGTACACACACACACACACACACACACACACACACAGACAGCACGAGACAGCGGCGAGTTAATAAATCAAAGACGTTTCCAGGCTACGCGTGAATTAGCAGAACAGACAGTAAACGACTTCAAAAGCATGCAGTCCTGATCCCTTTTTATTAATAGTAATATCTGAAGCAACATATTTACTTTGAACCTTTTTATCAGTTTGTGAGAAAACAGGAGAAGCAAAATACCGTATATTTTCCAATAGTAGCCCCGGCGTTTATTCAAAAAACTATCCGGCCGGCCGGCGTTTATTAGAAACGGGCGTCAATAAGAGACAGGCCACTACTAGAAGACTTACGGTATTCACAGGCAGTTAGACACAGATGCATCACAACCAAGGTTACAGTTACTTAAAACCAGATGTGAAGAAACACTTCAGTGGACTAAAATAAAGATACAAATATGGGCCCCCAGTGCCGACCCTCAGCCTCCTCGTAGACCCACCTACGGCATCAATTTGTTCTCAGGTTCACGTCACATTTACAAACTTGGGTGTCTACACGGTGAGCTGAGTGTCTGCGGTACTCACGGTGCAAACTGTTCTGCTGAACCTGTTTCAGCTGCTCGTTCAGACTCTGCTTATCTGGGATCAGCCTCCCCAACCACTGCTGGGAGTCCTGCACGCAGCCAGAAACAACAGCAGAAACGGTTAACACGTACAGAGGAATGAGCCGGTCGCCCGTGGCATCACAATCGTATTGGTTAGCTGCTGGTTTGGTTTGTTTGGCACACCTGCAGCTGCTGTTGTAAAAGCGTGATTTCAGCGATGCGCGTCTCTCTGGTCTGGTTGGTCTGCTCCACCTCTTTCCTCTGATTCGACAGACGAAACCGAACATCCTTCAGTTTACCCTCCAGCTGGTTCTTCTTGTCGTTCTGGAGGAAACGGACAAACAGAATAGCTCACATTTAAGAGTTAAAAACTAAAATCCAAACTCGAGTCATCACATCACGTTGACAATAGATAAAATCTTTAATTTAGCTTTTTCTCTTGTGGGAAAAGAAAAAAAAATTCTGGATTAGTTGCAAAATGTGAGCTCTGTCGTGGACTCATCTCCTATGTGGATTCATGACTGACCCCACGTTTCAGTTTGTGAGCTTGTTTTCAAGGATTCATTTTACTTGCGGAGTGTGACTCTTCATCAGGAGAGCTCCTTTAGCCTCATAAAAAAGAAACCCTCCACTTTAACATTTTCCCAAATATCTTCTCTGTGCAGAAGAACAAGGACTGACATTGAACCCATCCATCTTCCTCCGCTTATCCGGGGCCGGGTCGCGGGGGCAGCAGCCCAAGCAGAGGAGGCCAGGCCTCCCTCTCCCCAGCCACCTCCTCCAGCTCATCCGGGGGAACACCAAGGCGTTCCCAGGCCAGCCCAGAGATATAATCTCTCCAGCGTGTCCTGGGTCTGCCCCGGGGCCTCCTCCCGGTGGGACATGCCCGGAACACCTCACCCAGGAGGCGTCCAGGAGGCATCCTTATCAGATGCCCGAACCACCTTAACTGGCTCCTTTCAATGTGGAGGAGCAGCGGCTCTACTCTGAGCTCCTCCCGGATGGCCGAACTTCTCACCCTAGATCCCCTCCGTGGATCGCTACCTTATCGTGGTGGAGGGGCATTTCCGCTGCTTGTATCCGCGATCTCGTTCTTTCGATCACTACCCAC
>VURO01011080.1:29501-55072 GCA_015108175.1 Pelvicachromis taeniatus
CTGTTTGAAAAAACCTTGCTGTATAATGCTGATTTTATTTAAGAATGTTGTCTCTTTGACTTGTTTTACACGTTTCTTATTTATCATAAAAAGGTGGAGGGTAGTTGGGCCAATTAGAATTTAAAGTGCAGCTGCCTGCTATTTTTAACTAAACAATTTCTCCCTGATGAATTGCAGCCTATGCTTGCACACAGTGAAACAGCTACGTGTTGCTATAAGAGAAAAATTAAACTCAGCTAAATGAAATAACAATGAACTACATTAAAACCCCTTCCTGTTTTCTCTTCACTGTGTCTGAATGAGATGCATGCTGTTGAAATGCCACACGGTCATGCACTTCAGTTTGTCCTCCACACCACCTGTTGTGATACTGACCTTGATCGCAGTAAGCCCAAAGTAGTTGTTAAAAGAAAATTCAGACTGTTTCAAAGGCACTTTAAAATGTCACATAAAAAAAAACAGGGAAGGAAAGGTAAACTTTTGCATCTGCTGTGCTTCCACAGAGTGCAGGTCAAGCTGCAGGTCCCTCTGACTCCCTGAGAGGGAGCTGCCACTCATTAAAGGTGACATGATGTATTTATACTTTGTCCACTGACACAGAGGGGGCGGAACGGGCGGACTGCTAAAACAGACTATGAGCCACAAAACACTGGACGTCTATTCGGGTCTCATATATTTGCTAATAAGCAGCCAAGAGTTAACAAAACTCACTGAAACATATTTACAGAAGCCATATGTCAGTTTAATCCTGAAACGTCTGAAGTCAAATACAACATGAAACCCTCATATTTATGTAGTTACATGTAGTCATGTCAGCATTGCATCACGCTGCTTAACATAACATACTTTGAAGATTTGAGGAACTATTTTTACAGTCATAAAAAAAAACAAGACCCAGATATTTTATCTCTAAATACAATTTTCCATTCTACATGTTGCCAGATCTGTTTTGGGATGGTCTAAGCCTCCTGCAAATTTGAGCAGCCTGAAGCTCCATGTTTCAGATTCTAACAACAGCTCAGTGGGAGCTATTAAACAACACGCAGTGCCGACTAGTGACAATATCGCAAAATACAATACGGTTTGTTATTTAAGCGGCAAATGAAAGGACAAGTGAACTGTAGGACAAACATTTTGTTGTTTATTTGACAAGGCCAATTAAAAGTGACAATATTGAAAATTACAGGCTATTAGACCGTTCTCCTCTTTCATAGTAGCAATTCAACATGTGAGTTTGTAATTTGCTTAACCCTCAGATGTGGCACATCTGAATCTGCAGAGGCTTCTGAATACCTCATCTGTGAAATGTATGCCTGAGCAGATAAAATCCAAGAAGCTAATACATCTTAAATGTAATCGAATTGCAAGACAGTGAAGGAAAATCACATTTCTCTACACACAAGACTATTAAATTCACAATTCCCAGTGTGTTTATAAAAATAAGAGCATTTGTATTTTTTTTTTTTTCTTCCAAAATTTGGTTTTCTCAGAATGGCGACCTGTCCAGGGTGTGTGCCACTTCTTGACATGAATGGTTGGATGGATAGTTACTCCTTCTTGCTGCACTCCTGTCCTTCAAAGACGGGGTACTTGCTCTCCACATCAGCCCACTTCAAGCTGTCGTTAGCCAGATCTTGTACAATGTGTGGCAACTCTGTGATCTGTGATATATTTTTGTAAATTAGTGTCCAAAAAAAAAAAAAGATACGACACTTTCAAAATCAAAATAATGAACTGTTTTACCTCAGCCCTGATTTGCCTCATCGAGTCACGGTCTCTCAGAGTGGCAGTGTGAGGCGTCTTGTTCACTGTGTCGAAATCAACGGTGATTCCAAACGCCACGCCAATCTCATCTGACCGTGCGTAGCGCCTGCCAATGGACCCTGAAGAGTCGTCTATTTTGTAAGCCACACCATTTCTGGTCATAGCCTCAGCTAAAAGGAGAACGATGATGACAAAACCATTACATTTGCTTCAGTATGAATCTAAAGCTATTAGCTGGTTGTAACATTAAAATTATAAATGGGAAAAGATTATTGTTAAAAATGCCAACCTCTAAAACCGAGTAATACTACCTCAATAATCCAAGACCTACTATGTCAGAATTATAACCCTGACAAAGTCATACAGTAGTCTGAAAAAGAAAAGGTAAAGGCAGATGTTTTGTCAGTTTGTTGGTCTCCGGTGTGTGAAAACACAAATCCACAGCATTTCCAGGAGTGTACGTCCCAGCAAATTCAGCCCAAGGTCAGACATGCAGAGAAATTGCAAATGACCCTGGAGCTAGCACTGAGACTCTACAGGTCTTATCATGTTAAATGTTAAACTTCTTGACAATACAGACTGAACAAGTATGACTAGTTTGGAAGCGTTGCCAGGACAAAGCCCATTTTCTCTAAAATAAACGTCTTTTTTTCCCTTAATGCACACCGCCGTGTTTGGTAACTGTCAAGCACGGTGGTGGAGAGGTGATGATTTTGGCTTGTTTTTAGCCAATGGACCCGGACACCTTTACTGTCTGACAGCTAAAGCTCTTCTGAAACTGGATCATGCAACAGGACGATGATCCCAAACACAGCAGCAAATCTACAACAGAATGGCTAAAAACGTAGAGAGTAAAGAATGAAGGTGTCTCAATGGACCAGTCGAAGTCTAGACCTCAAACTGATTGAACTGGTGTGGCAGGGCATTCAGAGATCTGTGCATAAACAATGCGTGAGAGTCTCAAAGAACTGAGAGAGTGGACTAATATATCTCCACAACACTGTGAAACACTGATAAAATCAAACAGAAAACAATTAGTTACACTAATTACTGCTAAAAGGACTGGGAACAGAGATACACCCCATGATTCACCATGGAGTGTTCCCAGATATTAACTAGGGGAAATAAGAAAATCCTCTATTGAATTTGGCCAGACTGTAGACAATGTCAGACTAAAGCTAAGCCAAGCTAAGCTAACTATATCCTAGTGGCTCTAGTATTCAATAGTAGTCACCAAATACTATTGAAAAGAGTATTTGAGTATTTTAACTGTAACAGCCAGCAACTCCACTGGAATATAAAGATTATACTCACCTAACTGGTGGATGAATGGCACAAAGTCCTGGTTCTGGCTCAAAGGCAGGATGCAGCATTTGTATGGAGCCACAATGGTAGGAAAGCTGAAATACTGGCCACAGAATAAAGCACCTTACATCAAAACAAAACAAACATGTAACTGTTACTCAGATCTGTTTCCTATTGTGGAGTATTCCTACCGTCCTCTGTTCATCCCCCTCCCGGATGTGGAATGAGTGCTCGTAGATCGAGTACATGATTCTGCCGATTCCAAAAGAGGGTTCAATTACATTGGGAATAATCTCCTCCACTGTGGCAGGAAAAAAACAGACATGTTGTTATTTCCCCCCCCTCCTCAATAACTCGCCTACTCTGGCATTAAAAAACAGGATTGATGTCACCTCTTACCATGCAGGGTTTTCTGGAACCTCTTCACACTGACCATGTCTTTGGTGAGTTTGAAGGTTTTGCCCTCTGTCTCAAAGGTGAACTCCCTACAGACAGATAAACAACATCAAGTCACAAAATGCTTCATAAATGAACTTTATGGCTGTTAAGAGCATGCACTGTCATTAATTACCCTGTTTCACTGAGCAGCTTCTCCTGATCGCTGATGTAGCATTCATCACAGGCAGCCAGGTACTCCAGAGCCAGCTTGGCATCTTTTTTGTAGGCCATTCCGATGGTGCCTTTGTTGGGCTCAAACTGGATCACATTTACTGTTTTGTATGAACAAATTAAGGCATAAAACTGGACAAAAAAGACACAACAATGCAGAAAGGATGGATAATGCCACTGAGACATCAGCAACTGGTTGGTAAAGCCATATTTTGAAGCCTTGATGTAAGCATTTTGGTCATTGCCATCTTGTGTTTTTGAAAGAAGATCTGGCTGAGAAACACTCCACATACTATACATTGTTTATGTCTATTTTACTCTAAATAGGACTGTAATTTACAATAAAACACTATATCAATATCAAACAGGGCTTAAAACTGGCTGCTGAGATCATAAAAGTGTAGTAGGGTTCTTTTCTCAAACTATTTTACTCCCTTTTGCAACCATGAGCCCCCTGCTGGCCAATAGAAAGAATGCAGATTGAAGATAGAGGATTCATTTTTCAAACCTGTATACACAGCCTGAGTGATTTTAGCAGGAAATCTAACATTCTGAAATGTCTTTTTTGTACAGCGTAATCATATTAAACCATGGTTTTCCTTTTGTCCTGTCTCACTCTGCTCTCTTCTCTTCCCCTCACACCCAAACAGTTGCAGTAATGACTCCCCGTGCCTGAGCTGGTTCCGCTGGAGGTTTCCTGCTAATAAAAGGGGAGTTTTTCCCTTCCCACTGTTACCAACTGTACGGTCTTTACCTTTTAATATAAAGCTGAGGTGACTGTTGGTGTGAATTGGTGCTCTAATAAAATTGAATTGAAATGAAGGAAATTGTTCAAAGGCTAAAATCTATATTGTAAATAAATAAACTTACATGTTTGAAAATATTTCATTAATAGGCTGAAGGTCTGACCTGACACAAATTGTAATTTCAATTGTAATGTATAATTTCATGTAATTATAGTCAGGTTGTTGGACTGGGACAACAGAAGGATATGGGCTCTTTTAGCGTCTTTTCTGCCACCAGAGGAACTTTGGTGGCTCTGGAGTGACACGAAAGGTCGTAGCAGGATCGATCAGCACAGCCCACAATTTCAATCCAGCCCTAAAGAAGAAAAAACACAAAAGGTACAACAACAATTAAAACAGGACGCTGCCTTGTGTACTGGACTAGTGTCCCAAGGACCTCAACAGCTACAGGCCGGTGGCTCTGACATCCCACCTGACGAAGACCCTGGAGCGGCTGGTCCTGGCACAGCTCTGGCCCCTGGTGAGCTCATCACTGGACCCACTTCAGTTTGCCTATCAACCTGAGTGGAAGATGCCGTCATTCCCCTCCAACATCGTTCCCTCTCTCACCTGGAGTCTTTGATTTCTCCAGTGCCTTTAACACCATTCTTCCCACAGTTTTGAAGGACAAGCTGGAGAACACAGGAGTGGACCATCACCTCACTACATGGATACTTGACTACCTCATTGACCGACCACAGTATGTGAGAACTCAGGGCTGTGTGTTGGACAGGGTCGTCTGCAGTACGGGGGCCCCTACACTGCAGTCTTCTCCCACAATTCCACCCTGTGTTTCCTTCAGAGGTTCTCTGACGACTCCACAATAGTCTGCCTCATCACTGATGGGGACGAGAGGGAGTACCGAGAACTGATCCAAGACTTTGTGGACTGGTGCCAGCAGAAATACCTCCAGATCAAGACTAGAAAAACCAAGGAGCTGGTGGTAGACTTCTGCAGGCACAAACATCTTCTACTGCAACCACTAAACATCCAAGGTATGAACATTGAGGCTGTGAATAGCTACGGGTACCTTGAGGTTCATCTGAACAATAAACTGGACTGGACTCACAATTCAGATGCCCTCTACAGGAAAGGGAGGAGTGAGAGGAGAATGGTGGCTAAACTGTCATCCCTGTTGGACAACATCTCCCACCCCATGCAGGAGACTCCGACAGCACTGAGCAGCAGGCAGGCTGCAGCACCCACGATGTGGGATAGAGAGATTTCGCAGGTCTTTCATCCCTACTGCTGTCAGACTCTACAACATGGTCTCTGCAGAGGACCACACATGTGCAGACAGACACACACACACACCGCATACACAATTGTAACCCTCGCCCTGTCTATTTAATGTGCAATGGCACTAAGTGCAATTTTCCCTATGTAACAAAGTATCTTATTCTATTTGTATAGTACTTATTCTATTGTATATAATTCTCTCTATTTTGTATAGTATGTGATTCTACTTTATCTTATTGTGTTCTATTGTTTTTGTCTTTTTTGTCTTAATTGTTTTTACTGCTATTGTACTTTCTGCCATGACCAAAAACTTCCCATGTGTGGGACTAATAAAAGTTATCTTATCTTTCTAATGCTTTCAGTGGGAGTGAAAAAAAAAAAAAGAATATTTACATAGGAGGTTTTGGATTCAGCATCCCAGCAGTCACATGCGTAATGAGCCATCTCGTTTTCCATGTGCTGACGGAAGCGCACTTTGTCTTTGGACAGTCCAACTTTGATCAGATACAGGTAGATTCTTCCAATGAAGTAGCCCAGCACAGAGTTGTTGATGACTCCCTGCAGCAGAGAGACAGTGGATACAAAGATGTGCATCAAATACTGAATGAAATACCAAACTTGCTTCTAATCATTCATCTTTCATTTATGCTATAGTTTTGGTACTCTAAGGTATGTCAGTAAAACGATACCTACCTGCTCCACAGCATCTCCCAGCCTCATCATTTGTGCTGACTGTCCGCTTGTCTGAGCCTCGGAGGAGAAAAGCATGATCTCCAGGTTGGCCACGTTGGAGAATTTAGGGTGGATCTTCTCATTTGGGTCCACGAAGTGCTCAATCTCAGCCATGGTGAACTCCCTGCAAGCAGGAAATGCTGATATTTCACTCAACATCCCTTTTGGAACGAAGCAATAATTCATTCTACGCATTACCTGACACGAATGAGTCCAGAGCGAGGAGATATTTCATTCCTGAAGGAGTTTCCGATCTGAGCAGCAGCAAAGGGAAGCTTTCCCTGGTTGAACTCCAACAGACGCTTGAAGTTGAGGAACATTCCCTGAGCTGTTTCAGGTCGCAGGTAGCTGCAAAATCGATACCGCCGTGCACAATTTCAGCACAGCAAAATAATAATCCTTGAAAAAATTTTGCAGGTACAGATATGAGTACCCAGGCATGTTCCCTCCAGGACCGATGGATGTCTGAAACATGAGGTTGAAGGAGACGGGAGGTGTGAGGTCATTTCCTGTGGCAGGAGACTTGACGTTGTATTTCACAAACAGGTCGGCCAGCTCCTGCTGAGCGTAGTTATCCATCTGAAAACAGAGTGACCACAAATGCATCAGAGGATTATTTCTTCACCAACACACCAGTGCTTGTGTGTTTGCGAGGCACACACCTGTGTGACAACATCCTCCATTTCATTCACCTGCTCCACTGAGCACTTCTCCTCGCACATCAGTTTCTTTAAGTGAGCTGTGAGGAATAAAACAAAGAAGAATATAGATGCAAGGATTATTTTATTCTTGCTTCACTGATGTGTTTGTCTGTTTGGTTTTAGCCCAAAATGTGATCTAAGAAAAACAGCCGGTCAATAAGTCCTTTATAAAAATGTACAATTAAAAAAAGGGATAAAGGTTATACAAAGAAACCCATAGACAACAGGAAATTATCTTCATGTGTAAAATTGCTCGAAATGTTACTTTGACTAATAGCAAGAGGTTAAAATAGGTATGTATTACACACACTGTTTAAATGTCAAATAATTATTCACATTTCTTTTAAAGGTTTGTTGACCGGCTTGACCGATGTGAGATAAAAGAAAAAACGTATCGGTTTTCTGTGACAGCTCAAAATCAAACATCCAAAATTCCTCAGAGGAAATACTATCCAGCAAGGCAGGTAAAAAAAAACCTGTTCAGAACTTCTCTGCAGGGAAATAAATATCACCAAAATATGTCCAACATCAGCAAGATCTGTATTTCTCATAGTTCCTTTAGTTTTCTATCATTTTCTGTCTGTGTCATGAAATCTGACACCTTGTCAGAAAGTTTAAAGTCACCTTTGAGAAGATGATCTGCCCGGTAGCATTCCCCTGTCTTGGCATCTTTTACCATGTAGTCAGCAAATTTATCCACATGCCCAGAGGTCCTGAAACAAATGGGGAGCTGGTTATAGGACAAATCTATTAGAAGTCAAAGTTGAGTTTGTGCTTACCCACTTGAGGACGGGCTCAGGGGTCAGCATGGTGCAGTCGATCTCCAGGATCTGCTCCTCCTGGATGAAGTGCTGCCTCCACGCCTGCAGGATGTTGTTCTTCAGAGCACAGCCAACAGGCCCAAAGTCGTACAGGCCGCTCACACCTGAGGAACAAGTAGATTTTTCAAAAATAAAATAATTACTGATTAAACGATGAAACATTCACACATTTCCTGAATCAGCTTCTGTTATCCTTCTTTCTGCTACATTACCTCCATATATGGCAAATGCCTGATCGTAGAAGAATCTTCTCTTCAATGTGTCTTCCATCTTCACTCGGTCCACTGCGTCCTCTTTGGACTGCAGAGTCAGTTCCTGTAATGGGAAATGATGGTGTGCAGCACTATTTTTTTTAACCAGAGTGAGGGTTAAACAGAGCAGAGAGGCACACGTGGAAAAACACGTCAAACTGAAAGCAGCATCAGTGCAAAGGCCAATCAGGAGCTGGGATACTCCTACCTTTGCTTCAAGAGTCTTCTTCCGTGTTTTCAGCTCTGCAGCAGCTTTGCTCACCTCCTGCTCTGAAGCACCTTTCTCCCTTAACTCCCGGACCAAGTCACCCTGCAAAACAGAACTACACGTTACCTCCTCTCTACACTCAGACTCAACGCCATCCTTTCATTAAGGAAATTATGTGCGTGTGTGAAAATAAAGACAACAACATTTCTCCCAAGTTTTCATACATTGTAGAAACCAGTGTCTGTGACTGCAATAATGAAAGTGAGGAGTGCGTGCACTGAAAAACTCACAACCTTTTATTTTAACGCCCCCCTTTTTATGCTGTTAAGACACCGACGTGTGTTTTTTGCAGGCTAATTATGTGGTTTTCAGTTTCAGTAACAAAGAGTAAACAATGCTCTGATACATGTGAAAAACAAATGGCACATATTTGAAATGATCATGATCTGTTTTGATAAAGTAATAAGAATATGAAATGAAAAATGAATGAAAAACCCACCTGTTCCCGCACAGCCTTCCTTAAAGGAGCCAGTAATTCTTCCATCCTGACACTCAACGCGTTGTTGCTCTTGTTAAAGTCTCCACTGTCCTTCAAGCTTCCTTCAGACTGCGACACAGAGAGGGAAGTTTTTTTCCTCTTTTATAGTCAGACTCTGGCAACGAGGTTGTTGTGTTGCATCATCCAGGAAGCTCAAAGAAAGTTAATTCATTCTGCATTTCAGGTTCAAATCCAAACCACACTGGTCCCAACTTTCTATCAAGTGTTGAGTCATTAGCATTAACTGCACTGCGTAAACAAATGGCCCCAGGGTAGAAATAACTTCATGTGTCTCTTCGGTATCTGAGACGCGTTTAATACATAAATAACATGATGCATAAATGCACAAAGTGAAACTATTTGACTATTGTACACAGTGGACTTGAAGCCAGTGTGGTTAACTCTGTCAGATCAGGTCTGAGGATCAGTGCGCCGTGACGAACCCTTTGTGAATGAGGAAGCAGCTGAAAGCAGCTTTGGTAGAAGGCAGTGTCTCGTGGCTTACTGGGGTGGAAAAGGCTCAACTTACTGAAAAACAGATTGTCCAAACTCTTGATCTGTACATGTGGCAGTCACACCCAGTAATCTGGCTAACCAGCAAAACAAATATCCATTTAGGATGTTATGCATTAAGATTTGGGTTTTTCGGAGTAATTACTGTAACAAAGGAAGAATCCGCACTTTAAAGCCTTTGTGACTTCACCTGAACAGTGGTACCTTATTGTGCATGTAGGACAGCAAAACCCAGTTTACCTTCACCCACCTTTGAAAATTTAACAGGACCTTAGTACAAAAAAAATTAACTAGTAATGAATGTAACCGTGAATCAGTCTGCTAGTGGTGAATCCTAAGACTTCTACAATTACTGCTACATTCTCCATTTAAGCATAAGCAATTCCGTCACAGGACAGTAGGCAGGTTACACCCAAACAATTTAGACTTGATATTTACCTGAATATAAATACATCTTAAACCAGATTACTTATACAGAAAGATCCCAGAGGACTAATGGATTTGAACCTGGGACCTACTTAATGTTAGGCAGTCCTGCTAACCACAGCACCACTGTGCAGGATGCTGCTTTGCTTCACTTTGAATTCTCAGAAGTGATATTGAGCTATGGAGAATAAGGGAAAAAAAATAAAATCCTACTTTTAACAAAAACAATATAAACATGGTAGGACGCCAGATCTCTGTCCTACACGGGAAACATGAATTGATACACTGCTTTAAACACATTAACTTGTCATGTGTTTAAAACAATTTCGCTGATTATTCTTCTGTTTTTAAATCAAACTGGATTTTCTCATTTCCTTCATGTTGGCTTTTATACACCATTTATGTTAAAAGTAAGAAAACTGATGCTTTGGAAATTTTTAGTACCCATTTTATCCACTAGAGGGATAAAAATCATGTGGGGAAAAAAATAAATACAAGCTAAAAGAAGCAAATATTCAAAACATGGTTTATATTTCTGAGCGTTAAGATTTTAGTTTTGGTGGTAAGCTTAAGCAGACATTTGTGTGGCTTGACACTTTCATTCTTGCAGTTATAAACCAATCACTGAGCAGCAGTGGCTCAAAAACAACAAGAAAATATCACAGCTGTTTGTCCGTGTCCTGTAAGTGCCGACTCTTTTTATTGAAACTGTTAAATATCTCGATCAGATCTGCCTGAAAACTGGAATGGTGGAAGCTTCCTTCCACTGACAACACCCTGATTACATTTTCTCCCTTTTAACATCGTATTGGCATGGTCGTGCATGGATGAAAAACTGCTCGTCAATGAAACAACAGTCCTGTGCAAGCTTCACCACAACTGTTAAGATATGATAAATACATGACAATTTAGTGATTGCAGTGGTGTGGAACACAAGGAGGGCTCTGTGCGCCACTACAGCTCGTCACAATCCAGTCGCAGTAATCTTCGCGGCGGTGCATAAGCAACGAGTCTGTGGATTTATTACGAAGTGGCTGGCAGATGGGCGAGCTCTACTCCTCGCTCGTGTCCTTCTTGCTGGTCTCCTGTCCTTCGAAGATGGGGTACTTGCTCTCCACTTCCGCCCAGGTCAACGCACCGCTGGCCAAATCCCGAACGATCACGGGCAGCTCGCTGACCTGTGAGGAGAAAATAACAAAAAGGAGTCTTTTTACTTAATGGTGTTAAATGGTGTGTGTGGCACTGGAGGTGAAATGCACTTGGAGTAGGGTTAAGTCATGTTGCTGGTAATTTTACTGTCAGAGTAACAGTCACAAAATGGATAAGCAAAAGTTTGAAGATATTTGTTTTGGCATTACTCTGAGCCAAACACATAACCAAGTGTAAAAAAAGAGAAAATGGACTTGAAGCCTAAAAAACAACAAAAAAACAACAACAAAACAACAACAACTGGGGTTGTTGATGTTGCACAACTACAGAGCAGTTGCACAGTTTATGCATGCAGCTGTACTGATGAGTAACAGAGGAATGTCTGTTCCATGAAATGTGAGTGAAACAGACTGAAATGCATCATCTGCTGCCACACTAGGACGCTCAGTCTCACTCCAGCCATGTATGTCCTCACATCTTTCCACTCTGCTATTCTTCTGTCGAGCTGGAGGCACATTTTCAGTGCTTTTGTTTGCTTGTTTATCCCTTCGTGTATCAACATGATAATCAAATAGCACCAAGCTGAATTTCATGAATTGTGGAGAGGCGAAACACAGGCAGAGGAGGAAACGCATTGGGCCGTATTTGCATCCATCTTTGGTCGTTATTTATTGAATTATTTGCTGATTTTTTTTTAAGTAACGGACAAAAAAATAATGGCGAACAGAAAGTTTTAGGTGGGAGGTTTAACATCATACTGTTAATAAGAAAAAAAAAATCACGCTGCACAGCTCACACAGACTCGCACATTTTAAGAAGTGCAGAGCACAGAGTGCTTTCTCTTTATCGGTCGCCATCTTGACTGAGATTGAAGGGAGTGGGAGGGGAGCTCGCCACGGCTTCCTACCAGCAACCACATGAAATACATGAATCCTCTCCTAACAGTAACTAACACTAACAAACCAGTGCTGCAGAATTAAAGCACTTTGAAAATGGATGGATCGTTTCGATGCACCCTCATGTTTCCACAACACCACAAAATGTGCAGAATTACAAGTAAGATTAAACAAATAACAGGTGTATGCATTAACCTTTTCATTTATCTTAAACTCTTATCTTTAATTATAAATTACTTATATCATTGCTGGATGTCATTAACAAATAACTTCCTTTAATTATCCCATGCATGAATAGAAAGGCACTATATAAATGGATTACATTAAACACCTATTCTACTGTACAGTCTGTTTTGGAGACAATTTTTCATACTTTGTGGCACCAAACCAAACAGGTCAGCGAGCTGAAAGGTTATGAAAACCACTATCATGGTTGCTGTGATGTGTTTACCAGCGCAGTCCTAACGCATGTAATAATGGAATGAAGTGAAGCAGTACCTCAGCCCTGATTTGCCTCATAGAGTCACGGTCTCTCAGCGTGGCTGTGTGAGGCGTTTTGTTCACACTGTCGAAGTCAATGGTGATTCCAAACGCCACTCCGATCTCATCCGTCCTGGCGTAGCGCCTCCCGATGGATCCTGAAGAGTCGTCCACCTTGTGAGATACGCCGTTTCTGGTCAGCGCCTCCGCTAAGGAGCAAAAAAAAAAAAAAAAGCTGTTGGAAAAAGTGCTGTTTTTCTTCTGTGACAGAAATAGGATGCTTAATTCTTCGATCACTTACATAATTCCCTCACGAAAGGCATGAATTCTTGGTTTTGACTCAGAGGCAGGACGGAACATTTGTAAGGAGCGACAGTAGCAGGGAAGCTAAAGTACTGCAGTAAAAATGAAGACATCATTACGTTAAATCAGCAAACAAACAAAAAAAAACGTATACAAAAATGTTATAATGGTGTTCAACGCTATGAAGGCGAAAATACTCAAGTAGCCACAACAATATAACAAAATCAGGTGAAAAAAATTAGTTACGATTCTTTAACTCATTAGTAAAAATTAATATAAATCAATTACAAGGACTTCATGTCAAAATAAACAACATCATAAAGAAATAAATGGAGTGGACGAGAGCAGCAGCACTAAACACGGTGTCATTTTGTAAGGGCAGAAACATCGATGTTGTCAGACTTACGGTTCTTTGTTCGTCGCCTTCTCTGACCTGGAATGTGTGCTCAAAGATGGTGTACATGATCCTACCGATGCCAAACGAGGGCTCGATCACGTTGGGAACAACTTCCTCGACTGTGGACGACAGAGACATTATAAAACCGCCCGCTCCGGTATCATTCCCCTCACGTTTCTCTCGAGTGAAACTCACCGTGGACCGTCTTCTGGAATCGCTTCACGCTGACCATGTCCTTTGTGAGTTTGAACGCCTTGCCTTCTGTCTCGATAGTGAACTCTCTGAGGAGTACAAATGTGAAAAACTAACTCTTTCTGGATACTTGTCACAATCCTCAGTGTGACTGATTAGCCACAACACTCACCCAGTCTCACTGAGCAGCTTTTCTTGGTCTGTAATGAAGCATTCGTCACACACAGAGAGGTACTCCATGGCCATCTTTGCGTCCTTCTTATATGCCTTCCCGATGGCTCCTTTGTTGGGCTCGAACTGGACCACATTTACAGTTTTGTGTGGAGAAGTTAAGGAGAAACACCCTTCTGTGTTTTGAGACTTTCTTTGAAGTGTGGTTTCTACTGTGATTTAAGGATATAGGTTCTTTTAGAGGCTTTTCAGCAACCAGAGGGACCTTTGTGGCCCGCGCATGGCACTGCAGATCGTAACAGGACCGGTCAGCGCAGCCTACGATCTCGATCCAGCCCTGCAGGGGACAAACATTACTTTGATAATAAGAACAAGCTGATAAAGCCGTGATGAAGCGCTGCAGTGGGACGTACGTAGGAAGTTTTGGCTTCAGCGTCCCAGCAGTCACAGGCGTAGTGAGCCATCTCGTTGTCCATGTGCTGTCGGAAACGCAGCTTGTCTTTGGCAATACCAACTTTAGTAAGGTAGAGGTAGATCCTCCCAATAAAATATCCCAGGACGGAGTTGTTGATCACTCCCTAAAGTGAGATGAGATACATTTCAGATACATTTTTTGTTGCTTTTCATCTGACATCATCATTGGGGTTCCAATGTTATAACTACCTGCTCTACAGCGTCTCCCAGCTTCATGATCTGTGCAGACTGGCCGCTGGTCTGAGCCTTGGAGGAGTATAACATGATGTCCAGGTCAGCTACGTTGGGGAATTTGGGGTGATCCTTTTCATTCGGGTCCACAAAGTGCTCAATCTCAGCCATGGTGAACTCCCTACAGAAAAATATATATTACACAGTTACATTCCTGTTCTCTCTCAGCTTAACAAAAGATTATTTGAGTCAGAGGACACACCCCCTCCTCACCTGACACGAATGAGTCCAGAGCGAGGAGAGATTTCGTTCCTGAAGGAGTTTCCTATCTGAGCAGCAGCGAATGGCAGTTTTCCCTGGTTGAACTCCAAAAGACGCTTGAAGTTGAGGAATATTCCCTGAGCTGTTTCAGGCCTCAGATAGCTGCAAATGTGAATTACTTAAAAATCAAAATCAATGACACGAACGCAAGGAAAAGTTTCTGCACTGTGCTGAGGAGTCCTTTTACCCTGCCATATTCCCCCCTGGTCCAATGGACGTCTGAAACATCAGGTTGAAGGAGATGGGAGGCGTGAGCTCATTTCCTGTGGTTGGGGACTTGACGCTGTACTTCACAAAGAGGTCAGACAGCTCTTGTTGGGTGTAGTTGTCCAACTGGAAAACAGTAACCCCCCCAAAAAGCAAATCAGTGATTTACAGCCTCGTCAGAAACAACAGTTTTTCAACGTGACTCCTCATTTTGTCTCACTTAACACAGACCTGGGTAATGACGCTCTCCATCTCAGCCTTTCTCTCTGCTGTGCACTTCTTATCAGACATCAGCTTCTGAAGGTGGGCTGTATGACACAGAAAAACCAGGCAGTGGTGTTTTTGCTATGTTTTATTTTTTGTGACTTCCCACCAGCATCCCAGCCTGCCCCCAACACCTACAGTTAGTCCTACAACAATGCTCAACATAAATATAGTCATTATAAATAGTATGCGTGAATAAGTGTGTGCTCAGCTACCGCTGTGCTCCACATTGGTTGCACGCACTATTTATGTCATCTCCTAATGTATAATTAGTTAAAATGGCAGCAATTTCATTCATGTTTATTTACATTCTACAGTGTCACAACTGTGACAGCATAAAAATGTCCACTTTAAGTCCAGCTGTGATTTAACGTGGACACAGTTGTGATGTTTTTGTAATCTGCAATAACAATAGCAAACAGTGTGAAAATGTGCTACAAACTAAAAAGATTCCTGAAAACATTCTTGTTTTGTTTTTGTTCTTCATGTAATTTGAAGTTCCTCTGTTATTAAATATTACAATTTTTTTGTTCCATCTGGGCAAGTTATTCTTAATAAAACCTTTTGGGACTCAGTCCATGACCACAAGCTCTTGGTACAGTTCCAGCCTCTCGGATTCTAGCAGCTGTATTACTTTGTAAGGCCTGCGTGATTTTTGCTGGTCCAGCCACTTCCATCCCCCCCTCAGGCATAACATAACGATACTCAGGATAAGTAACGAGCAGCAGTTGTACCTCCCGTCTGCAGAGTCCCATGAATAATACAGATGCAGTTTTAGTTTACACAGTGCTGAGAAGCAAACCATGCTCACCTTTAAGGAGGTGGTCAGCCCTGAAGCATTCGCCATTCTTGACATCTTTCACCATGTAGTCAGCAAATTTGTCCACATGTCCTGAAGTCCTAGTGGAAAAAATAATGTAATAAGTGTAATAACGTAAAGGATGTAAAAAGGCTTCCAAAAGAAACTTGTACATTCAACAGTGTATCTGCAACCGGGCTATGGAAAGCTGCTATTAGTGGCAGGTTCCATGCATAAAATCGCAGAAATCAATATGCGCCTGTTAACAAAAACCCACAGTTCAGCACTTTAGAGCTGACTCTAGGAACCACTAGGCGCCTTTTTTTTTTTTTTTTAAAGCAGTTTCTGAATAACACTTTATTAAATATAAATAAACAGCCTATAAAAGGCTAAATATGAATGCTGAGACTATGACTACAACAGGTTCAGTGCACCTACTTGAGGACGGACTCGGGGGTCAGCATGGTACAGTCGATCTCCAGGATCTGCTCCTCCTGGATGAAGTGCTGCCTCCATGCCTGTAATATGTTGTTCTTCAAGGCGCAGCCCACGGGGCCGAAGTCATACAGGCCACTCACACCTGGGGAGCATTACTGCATGGTAACAGAACGCTTAAAGACGCCGTCACACGCATGCTTAAGCACTAACCGAAAGCTTCATTTGCACTGCTAACTATCCAGGTCTTACCTCCATAGATAGCAAAGGCCTGGTCATAGAAGAATCGCCTCTTGAGGGTATCCTCCATCTTGGTTCTGTCAACGATGTCATCTTTGGGTTGCAGCGCCAACTCCTGCAATTTTTATATAAAGTATCAAGATTAAAACACAACAATATCTGAGCATTAAAGTCTTTTCTTGGCCTTAAAGCACAGAGCCTTCCTGGCATGGTTATTAGAGTTAACTAGATTAAAATGCTTTTTTAGAGGGTTATGTGTGTTTATTGGCATTTATTTATCTGTGCTGATTTTCCTCAATCCAGATTTTATAATTCTTTCTAATTTTGGTATAGTTTTCACAGCGTCCCCATCAGGTGGACTGATGATACGCTTCTCAGCTTTAATGAAAAGCATCATATTTTCAGAGCGGCCTGGCTGTCTGGGGGTGTGTAAGCACTTGAAGAGCATATCATATATCTAAAGTTTAACTGCTCCCACGTACAGTCAGCTCAAGTGGACTTGATTTACTTACCTTGGCCTCCAGAGTCCTCTTCCTTGCCTTTAGTTCTGCTACAGCTTTAGTAATATCCACATCTGGAGCTCCATCCTGTTTCATTTGGCGTACCAGGTCCCCCTAAACAGAGAGAGCCGTGGCTTCAGACACAAATAAACCAACATGCCAGCTAAAAACATACTACACGAGCATGGGTAACCTTACAAAGAAATCTGCTGAAGGATCAGTGTTATGTAGGGGTTTTGTTTGTTTTTTTGTTAGCAGTACAAATTTGGCTTCCAATCATAACCACACCCTTTCCATAAGTTTCTACAAAAGCAGCTGCAACAGCAGCAGCTCAATGAAACGTGGCAGAGAGCGCAGACATGACTGACAGCTAACGTTAGCAGCTAGCTAGAAAGCAACTGATTCATTGACAGCGGGCAGCCGGTCGTGTTAGCCGGCTAGCCTTACGAGCGAGCAAGGCTAATGTGACAGAGTGGGAGGTACTAAATATATATATCTAAATCACACTGAGAACAAACACTCTTTATCTATAACGATAAAGATAAGGCGATAAGTTCCAATTACCTGTTCTTTCACTGCAAGCCTCAAAGGGGCGAGAATCTCCTCAACGTTGCCGTCCATGGTTTGTCCTTCTGCCAGCTGCAGCCACAGGCTTGTCTTCTGCTTCTTACACAAGCACACGGACGTTGAAAACGACCGGTTTTTACGCGGGTAGCGAAGCGACTGCTGAACAAACCGGACCGTGGACACCGGGCAGGAGCGGAAAATCTCAGTGCTGGTCCTCAGCAGTGCTGATGCTGCGCCGCGAAGAAGCATGGACTAGAGTAATGCGAGAAAGAGAATGATGAAATCTCTGACAGCAAGTAAACACTGCTTCCGCCGCCAGGGAGCACTTTCTCTACGCCATATCTACGCTGTGTGCACTATCGGCAGATTCGTCGCACATGCTGACGGGTTAAATTAAATAAAACAAAGTTAAAAAATAAAATAAATAAACTGAAATAAAAATAAGATTAGATTGTTTTTTTTGTCAGTTAAGATAACAACTTAATTCCATTGTATATATTCTAGATCCATCCATCCTCTTCCGCTTATCCAGGGCCGGGTCCCCTGCCACCTCCTCCAGCTTGTTCGGGGGAACACCAAGGCGTCCGCATCACCGCAGCCGCAGCACCGATCCGTCTGTCAATCTCCCGCTCCCTTCTCCTGTCACTCGTGAACAAGACTTAAACTCTTCCACTTGGGGCAAGAACTCGTCCCTGACCCGAAGTGGGCACTCCACCCTTTTCCGGCTGAGGACTATGGCCTCGGATTTGGAGGTGCTGATTCTCATTCCCACTGCTTCACACTCGGCTGCGAACTGTTCCAAAGCGAGCTGGAGGCCACCACCCGATGAAGCCAACAGAACCACATCATCCGCAAAAAGCAGAGATGAGATTCTGAGACTACCCAAGTGAAAGCCTTCCGCCACTTGACTACGCCTAGAAATTCTAGATTACTAATTCAATAAAAGGACTAAATGTTACAATCCTTGATATATGCATTGCTTCTAATGGAGAAAGCCTTGAGGGATGGTTGCAATGAGGAAAGGCAGCCAGGAAGCTTTACCAGCAGGACACATCATCAGTTGTGTGCCTCAACTTCACAGGGTTTTTCGGCCTTTTATCACAAGATACCCTTTGCTGAGGCAAGCCCACCACAGGTTGATCAAGCCTGGGCGTGTGTCGGTTAGCTGATCACCTTAGCTGCCCAAGTGATGTCAGTCCTCTTCAGCTATAGCCAGTAACTGGTCCTCTCAGCAGTGTTAGTTAATTCTCTGACAGCCTGCCGTTGCACCTGTCCCCAACCTCTCTAAGTAGCTTTGCTGTTGTACTGGCAACAAAGCCCCTACACCCCATTTCCAACGGGTGCACCTTGATCTTCCAGGCAAGCTTCTTACGCTCAATTGCTTCCTCAATTGCATCCTCCGACAGTACCGTCAGCTCAATGACGTAAGCAAGTTTTCGGGAGTTAGACCAAAGGACAAGGTCTGGTCCCAGAGTACTTGTTACAATCTTAGTTGGGAAAATGAGCCTCTGATCCAAGTCAACTTGAATTTGCCAATCGCTGGCAATCTTCAGCGGTCCCAGATCCGGGCTTGAAGGGCTAGTCCTCAGCTTGTCCCCCTCCTGGACAACTGCTGATGAATACCGACGCTCCTCTTGGTTCGTGAACAGTTGGGCATTGATGGATACCCTCTTGCACTTTCTCAGCTAGACACCTGAAGATGGTTGTGTCTCCATGTGTATCTGCCTTGAGTAAGACTAGTCCTATAACCAACCAAGATGTGCTTGAATGTTGCTGGGACTGTACACAGGGTGCAAGATGGGTCCTTTTCAAACCACAGCTGCAGATTTATGGGTGAAGGCAGCACATCATATGTGGCTCAGATGTTGAAATTTAGTCTATTAGACCCCAACTCCCCAGATTTCACTCCATGTCAGTTTCCTCTTTTCAACACTCTCCCAACTCGTCCAGCGACCCTGATTGGCCAGCGCTACAGTTCTAGCACGTCTGGCTGCTTCCTCCTGTCAACACACCTCCTCCACCACCATATTTTGACATTCGGTTACAGATGCCTGTTGCCAGAGAGGTGTTACTGCTCCAAGGCCAAGTCCTCCGGTGCCCTGTTGGACATGACCCACCACATCACGATGGAAAAGAGTAGATTTGGCCTGTAGCACAGCTGTGGCTGAGGTCCACTTCCTCCCCATTGCTAGAAGCAACGCCTCTCACTATGGGGTCCAAGGAGTATGTGAGTGACATCTCCAGCCTCACTTTTGCACATTTGAACTCCTCTACCAGGCTAGGTAATGACAGTATCCTGTCGCTGTAGAGTCCAAAGCTACTGAGGCATTTTGGAAGTCCAAGCCACTTCCTCACGTACAAGCTCTCTCCAGTCGATTGGCATGATTAAGCGAGACTTCGTACATGGTCAATGGCCACAGTAGTCTGGGTAACAACCCAAACTGGAAGCACCAGAGCTTCAGTTTCCCTGGGAGTGCAGTGTTAAGCTGCCTGAAGTCATTAGCCATGTCATGCCGTAGTTGTTCAGGTTGCCAGGTGTCATTGAGGTCTGCATTAAGACACTGCCCAAGGTTCATGATGGACTTCCCTGTTGGATTGGTTCTCTGCTGATATAGAACTGCTCCGCTGTCAGTTTTCCTTTTTTGATGGAGATGCTGCGAGATTTGCTTGACTTAAACTCCTGCCCATTGGATGTCTTCCTGGAGCTTCTGTAGCAATCGCTCTATCACCCAGTTATATCCATTGCCCTTTTGATCTAGCTAGTTCATATGCGTGCACAAAATCCAATTCAATTCAGTTTTATTTATTTGGTGACAAATCACAGCAACAGTTGCCTCGAGACACTTTATATTCCAAGGTAAAGACCCTACAATATTGCAGAGAAAGCCCAGTAATCAGATAATCCCCTACGAGGAAGCAAAAAGGGAGAAAAACTCTGGCCACTGTAATCAGTAAATGTGAATTTATTTGTTAATGGGTCAGCATTCCTCAACAAATGTATTATCATCTGTATCCGTGTAACTACAAGCATTTATTTCAGTTATTTACAAAAATTATAACATTTTATCCAAGAGAAAACTACTATGAACCGACTTCAGTCTGTTTATTGTAGGATATGGGTCAGAACTAAATAATTACAGTAATTCAGAAATGGTAACCTTGCGTGTCTCTCTGTGGATACTGTGGAGTTGTGCCCAAGAAGCCCTCTTTCTATCTTCCACTCTTCTTACAAGAAAAGAAGGAGAAAGAAACTTATCAGATCTCTTTCTTCTTCTTTTTAGATCTGTGTGAATCCATATTTATATATCCATATATCTTATTTTCTGATGTCTTTTTGTAAGGGCCAGGAGCAGATCGTGCTTCCAATAAGATAAATCCCAGACACTCCATGTGTCCCTTAGGGCTCAAATCTCATGATCTCAGCCTCATTAAAGCATGCCCTTATTATGCAGAGGAACGACAAGATGTGACCTGCAGGGTTTCCATCGTTTAGCACTCACTCATCAATAAGAGAAGTTACTGGCATTTGATTAATACTGGATGGCTTGTAAAGGTCTTTTCAATGCAGCTCCTAATATTTTTTTTTAAACCCGCAATGCTTCATCTGCTTCATGCTTTACTGTAAACGGATAGGAGTGCAGGTTTTCATGCTGGACCATGTGACCATTAGGGATTTAATTATTTACATATTTTCCCCTCTGTGATATGCAAAATATTCAAAGTTTTTTTTTTTTTTTTTTTTACAAATAAATATTCAAAGCCATTTAAAGCCTGTAGAATTAGTTCCTGGAATAACAATGGTCTTCAGTATGTAAAACTATTAAAACAGTCAGCTACTGCTCGGATATTGCGGTTACATTCAAAGTATAGGATCAAGTGGCCAAAGATGACATAATAGAATGAAAATAAAAACAACAAATAGTTCTAATGACAAGGGGAAAAAAACTGTGACAACCCTTAATGCATAAACAAATATTTTATTAGATTACTTACAATATAAGATATACAGAATATTCTTTTTTTTTTTTGCATAATCTCTCAAGATTATGTTGTCTATTCATCATACATTTAACAAGTTTAGATCTATTCCAGTAGGTGGCAGCACAGGTAAACTAATGAGCCAATACAGTCCAAAGAGTGATCTGTGCGACTTTTTCCTTCCAGTTAGACTTCAGAATACCCAAGTTCAAAAGTGAACAGGGGAGTTAGCGTCATGCCTACTTTTTCTTCAGATTATTTTTTTGTTTTGTTTTACTTTTTAAGAGAGAGTCAAGGCCCTAAACTGGGGTAGGAGTGTTACATTTTATAGTTTTGTAATAGTCTAACTACAGATCTGTGACACCAAAGTCCTCCCATAAATTCTCTGGTTACTCCCAGGTAAAATAAATCTCCAGGGCACTGAGGTCTCTTATATCTGAAGGACTTCTCCTTATTTGTAAATACACTTTGAGGCACTGAATGTGCTTGAAAACTGATATAATTTAGCATACCTCTCTTCCGAGAAGCCTCTCCCGTTCTTCTTCAGCCTCTCGGATGAGAGGTAAGGAGATGGATGCTTCTCAGATGAGAGGTGAAACGTCTTCAAGAAGCTTAAAGAAGTCCAGACGCTTTTTTTTCCATGCTGTTTAACATGTATGTGGTTTAACATTGTCTTGCTGAAACATGTAAAGCCTTCACTGAAAAACGTTGCCCTTGTTTTGGGCCTTGTTGAAGCCTTTTTGACACGTTTCTACCATCAAACTCAAAATCTAATACTTTTTCACGAAAGAGTAAAATGTCTCAGTTGAAACATTTGTTGTTATGGGATTTGCAAATCCTTGAATTCTGTTTGTATACGCCATATATTTTACACAGGGTCCCACATTTTTGCAACTGGTGTTGTACATTTGTTGCGGTAAAGCACCTGCAACTGTGAGTGTCCCAGTTTATGCAGAAATGTCTTGGTCGAGTTGCAGCTTTAATACAAATGCGCTGCCTTACATTGCAGGATTCAGGCTCCTCTGTGTCCCTTTTACACGCTTCACTGTGCCACAGTTTATACGATGCTGAAAGGTATATAGAGGTTTAAGAGCAACCTCAAAGGCTCAAGAACCTGCAGACACAGAGAGACTCGTGCAGAGCCAGAGAGACTATTCAGTGATACCAGCTCCTTACTGAACTACACCCACACTCATAAAACATTCAAGCACCCTGCAGTCTGACAGCGCATTTGAAGGCAGTGAAAAAGATCATCTGTGTCCTATCAAAGTTAATATCAAGAAGATATATATTTTAATTATTCATCAACAGAAATCTGGTGCTGGATAGTGATGCCATTCCCCCCCCCCCCTCAGACAGAGAAATGTCAGAGGCCAACAGCGTTTGATGTCCATGATCAAAAAGGGGCTCCACCAGTGTTTGTTCTCATATTTCACCGTAGTATTGGTCAGTCATGCATGTATCTTTATCCTGCTGACACGCTCCACTCTCCAAGTACTTGTATCTTGCAGCTGTTATTGCAAAGCCTAATCTGTGGCCCTGAATAAGCTTTAAAGGTCTTTATGCACTATTTATTCTGGACTGGCTTTTTTGGCTGCTGCTTCGGGGCCACATTAAACAGATTTCTTTTTAATAGAACAAGGAATCAACAAGGAGATACTTACGTGTAATATTTATGTGCTGAACATTTTGTTTATGCGATACAGCTCTCTGATTACCTGCAGATGAAGAACTGTATGAAAATACATGTGTTGAGAAAGTGTAACAGTTAATTGTTGTGGGTTTATTTGTAGTGTTTCGTGTGATATGAGATGCTAAGCAGTGCTACACCCGTGAACTGATCTACTTTGGAACAACACGTTGCTAAAATGTTTCCTCTATATTTTTTTGGGTTTTTATGTTTATGAACTTATATCATGGGATGTTGAAGGCCATTAATTAGAGTAACTTTTGGTTTGTCATTCAGCATGTAGAAGAAACCCCTAAATCAAAGTGTTGTCTCCCTCGTGGTGTCATTGCTCAATTGGAAATAATTACATTTGAGAACCTGGGGGCAGTCATAACAAGCTATGAGCAAAACACTGCAATATTATTACTTTTTAATTTAATACGGTAACATCTGAGTAGCAAGGTTCGCGTACTAGTTTGTAATGAGAAATTGTTTTAAATACAACAAATGGGCTAATATTTATCTTTTTTTAGGCAGGCTTTGATTTGCCAAAGCTACAAAAATGAGTTTGAGGAAGATTTTCTTTACTTTTTGTTTTGGAAATGTTTACAGCCATGTCATTACCCCCGGCCCCCTTTTCTTTTCTTTTCTTTTCTTTTCTTTTCTTTTCTTTTCTTTTCTTTTCTTTTCTTTTCTTTTCTTTGTTTCAGGGATTGAGGTTTTGTTGTTTTTTGCTGTTGTTTTTTTTTTTTAACAACTTAAGCTAAATTATACACAGTTACATTTTTACAGTGTGAGATTAACTGGGAGTTGTAATTCTGTAAAGTTACTGTTTGGCCAAACCGAGTCCAAAATATACTTTTTTTTTCACTCTAATTTGTTCTTCACCAACTCTACAGTATTTATTTTTAACAGATAATTCTAAACTTTGTACTGAACCAAACGTACAAAAGGCACCTAACTCAAAAGATGAACCTGTGTGAACTGGACTAAAAAAAATCAACGACAACACGTCTGATGGAGTCATGAATTCTGATTTGAAAATTTTGGTTCAAATCATCATCACCATGCACAGAAGAGGCCAGGAAAGAGGTGAGACACTACAGTCTACAGCCATATGTAAAACACAGTGGAGGCTCTGTCATGATGTATGACTGTATTTCAGACAGTGGTGTTGTGGATCATCTCAAAACTGAAATTATGATCACAGAAAAGAGCCATTAGATTTTGATTAGGCTTCTTTTTTTTTTCTTTTTTTTTAGCATGACAATGACACAAACAAACTGACAATGCAGTAAAAGCATCCCTGGAAAGAAAAATACAAAATGCAACACTATCAGTCATGGATTGGCCTCCCCAGAACCCGGACCTCAACATTATTAAAACAATGTGGGATCACCTTGAAAAGAAACAGAACAAAAGGCAGCCAACATCCAAAGAAGAGCTTTGAATGTCCTTCAACAAGCCTGGAGAACTATTCCTGAAGACTACTTCAAGAAATAACAAGAAAGCTTGTCAAAGAGAGTTCCAGCTGTGTCGGAGAATAAAGGAGGTTGCACAGAATACTCACTTTCAAGCTTATACAAACTCTGTTGTTGACTTTGCACATGTAAATAACTGGCCCTATTTCCCACTTTCCCATATAAAGAAATTAGGGGTGACTCGAGACAGTACTGTAGTCGAGATGCTTTTCATTCATCAGGAAGAGCCTCTAACTGACCACATCCCTTCTGGGAGAGCTTAAAGCAAATGTGTTTTCAGACAGCTTATTTACAGGTATAACTGCACACCAGAAGGTTTATAGAAGAATGGATAGTTATGAACATGATTGCCAACATTTAGATATTTATTTATTTTCCAAATAGAAAGGATGCAGAGTAATTTTACACAACCTCAAACCATTTATATACTGTAGTATACCATTTTTAATGAAGACATTGGTTTGGTTTTCTTCATTCTTCATTGTGGACCACATACAGCTGGGGGACCCCCTTGATGCATTGAGTTTGTCCTTTTCAGTCACCTTTCTCATTCACCATGTGTTAATAGATCTCCCTGCATTCAACCATACTTGTTATTAATATCTGTCTCTCTTCCACAGCATGTCTTTATCCTGTCTTCCTTCTTTCACCCCAACCGGTCGCAGCAGATGGCCTCCCCTCCCTGAGCCTGGTTCTGCCGGAGGTTTCTTCCTGTTAAAAGGGAGTTTTTCCTTTCCACTGTCGCCAAAGTGCTTGCTCATAGGGGGTCATATGATTGTTGGGTTTTTCACTCTATGTATTATTGTAGGGTCTTCCTTACAATGTAAAGTGCCTTGAGGCAACTGTTGTTGTGATTTGGCGCTATATAAATAAAATTGAATTGAATTGAATTGAATAGACATTGTTGAAGCAGGGCCTATGAATTCTGGGACACAGCTTCTTCTTCTTCGGGGTTTAACGGCAGCTGGCATCCTTGTACATGCAG
>VURO01011106.1:13387-23472 GCA_015108175.1 Pelvicachromis taeniatus
AAAAGGAAAAAAAAAAAAAAAAGGAAAAAAAAAAAAAAAATATTAAAAAAAAAAAAAAAAGAACATAAAGGCTAAATAAGTCCACATGAATGACAGCAAGAAAGAGGCACTGAAAACAGGAGAAGAACAAACAACAGGCGCATGAAGGGAATTTGACACCAGCTGTCATGTAACAGTTCGCCACTAGAGGGTGGTACACCAGCACACAGAGACTATTAGAGAGTGAAGAAACACCTTTGTAAAGTTAACATATCTCACACTGAAAATAATTGTCCTCAAAGTTAGAATAATTTAACTTTGAGCTCGAGAAAATTCTTACTGTGATGACAGTTTTAAAATATTTAAGTAAAAATATGTTAGATAAATGGAATAAAAGAGATGGATGGATGTGTGGTAAAAAAAAAAGAAATTTGCTATCAGTTGCAGACATAATAAATACAGAACACAAATGCAGCAGCAGGGTCTGTGAAGTACAAATAACTAACAGTCAATCCTTTACCTGTATGTAGCCCTGTTGGTCTATGAGCAGATTTTCAGGTTTCAGGTCTCTGTAGATCAGGTCCAAAGCATGGAGATACTCAAAGGTCAGCACAATTTGAGCAGCGTAGAACCGAGCATGAGGCTCACTGCACATAAACACAATGACACAAAAAGTGAGCTGTTTAGTGATTGAACAGTAGCGATTACTTGAGACTAGCATAGAAATGAGTAGAGCTGAAAATACTGGTGTAGGGTAGGAGACATAATAGAAGAAAGAATACTGAATGGGAATTAATACATGGAAAAGATGAATGGTAATACTCTAATTTATACTATAATCTGAAATAACATGGCATTTGTTTGCTGCTTTGGGATGAGCCAGATCATCTTGCAACTTTGGATTAAGCTGTTAAATAAGGTATATAATGTCACGTAACTCTAGACATGGATAGTATAACAATTCTCCTGGGGAAAAAAGGGTTTTAAATCTTATTTTGTGGCACAAACTTTTTAAGAGTTGCTGTGCTTTGTGCTTATGTACAATAAAAAGATAACAGAATATGCTTTGTCCACTGTTTACTCTTGTGGCAATCCAAAAAAATGCTTCTGGATATAAACTTCATTCAAACACTGACCTAAATCTGCCAATTCTCCGTAGATGGGAAAACATCTCTCCACCTGGCACATACTCCATCACCATGTAGAGGTTAGTGTTGTCCTGCGGAAAGGAGGACGAAGGTTAGGTACAACTCAATTAAAAGAGAAGGGCAATTTCACCAATTACCAAATTGTTTCATTTATCTGGTATTTTGCTAATTAGCATTCAGTGACTATTATTTATAGTATTGCCATATAAATAACAAAGTACTTTGACTCAGGAATGTTACTCCTGCTGCGTATATTGTGTGTTGTTTATATCACAGTTTTGAAAGATATAAGTAGTGTAACCGCTTAACACAAATCACTCTGCGTATGTTTTGTTCTTGCTGACTTTTCCCTGTGTGCAGAACAACACACGAGGACCAGAATATTCTGTTAATAGGTTTATTTAAGGTGTCTAGGATAGTCAATCCCTGGCTTTCCAGGTGTATCTAAACAGCTTAGCCTGAATAAGGCCCTAATTGGAGTATAGCCATCAGCAGGATTAGTGTGCACGTTCATGTCACACTGTCATGTGACATTTAAAGCCAACTTCACCATGTACTTACATACAACTCAACAGGACTGACAGTGATGATTGGAAGGGGCAGTAGACTGAAAGATCAATGCACTATAAATTATCTAATGTTAATCATTAAAACAACCACAGCTGGTAATCAATTTTCAAAAATATATATATATATTTTTTTAATTGTTCTGCCATCTTCCATAGTAAAAGTATAATAAAGATCTCTACAAATAGCAAGTCTCTGGGCATGTGTATTTTTCTACTGTATTTGTTACTGTTAACTTTTAGTATGTGTTAAATATTGTTTTACTTGTATGCTTTGCTTATGTGCTGAATTTTGCTTTTTCCCAAGAGACTACGGTGGAAGGTAAAAAAGAGAATATCCATCCGTTCATCCATGCATGTATCCGTTCATGAGTTGAACAGCAGAGTCGAGTATGTGTGAGTGTATGTAAAATTGCCAAATCTGGCCTGGGACCCAACTCTATCCTCCTAGATGGCAATGCTCGCTCCCACAAAGTGGGGTTTATCAGAGACTACCTCCAGGATTTGACAGTGGAGAGGATGGAATGGCCTGCAGCCTTGGCCTTACTATTTAATATTTAATAGCTTCAAAATCAAGTGATGCATTATCATCCTCACAGCTTACATGACACAGACCGCGATACAACAAAATATCATAGTGGAGAGTTCATCAGCAGTAACACAAGCCAGCAGTTTTTCTGTCACTCGTTTTGCTGAATAAGAGCCAAGGAGTAAGCACTTCTGCACGCTTGTGATAGGCAGAGTTAGACAACTGGGTCCATGTGCTAAAAAAATATATATATTAAAATGATTTGACAGTGGACCAAATTAATAAACATAAGAGAAACACAAGATAACAAAGTGAATAAAAGTTTATGTGGACATGAGAAAATAAGCAATTACTCACTGTCATCAAACAACCATAGACAGGCGTGCTTTCACACACCTTCTAAAACAGTCCGTACCTTGAATGAGTACTCTAACCGCACCAGAAAAGGGAAGCTGACAGCCTGAAGAATCCTCTTCTCATTTAGAGTGTGCTCTATCTGCTTGAGCTTGACCACCTGAAAGGCAGAGAGACAGAAAGAAGGAGATGAGGAGAGAGAGACAGACATTTTACCCAGTAAGACAAAACTGTGAAATTTAAGGCAAGTATGAAACTAGCAATCAAACATTTTCGTTTAAATACATATCTGTTAAGATATATCTCACAGGTTGAAGTAATATGATGCTGCCTATGGCCCAATCATCACAATATTGGAGTCTTTTCATAATTGGAGGATTATAAAATGGGTGTCTGTGGTGCAATTACAGGATTAAGTTACTGCTAATGCTCACTGAACATTTCCTACTGCTGCATCTTGCCATTAAAACCATTTAACTTTTGAAAAATTAGTTTTTTTTTTATTATGAAGTATTAACTGGAAATGCATTGTGTTTGTTGCTGCTATCATTCATTAAAAATGCATCAACAAAAGAATATAACTGACATATATTTTGACAGCAGATCAGTTTGAAATATTGCACAAAGTAATGGAACGACAAGCAACAGGCAGAGTGAGCTGTCAGATGAAGCGCTGCAGGCAAAAGACTGCACACCTCCAACAAACTTCTTTCACGGTACCCTTCTGCTGACTTTCAAAATCAGATCTCAACTGCTCACCGAACGATAAAAAGAGCTTTACTTATTACATTGTATCTTTATAAAAATACAGTAGTATTACCATCTCCAAAATTGTGTAACTTTGACAAACAGAAACTCCAGGTACAGAAAGAAAATCTCAGACATCTGTGGGATGTATGAAAACAACCTGAAGTCCCTGCTCTCAAGATTCCCCCCAATATTACCACTATAGGCCAGTGTGCTACTGTGCCATGTCTTTGACATCTTAAATAACTATGAAACATGTTGGGGATTCAAGGGAAATCAGCTTAGAGTTAGAAGTAGTTTTGATAAATGGAGGTTGCAAGGAGGATAATGCAAAATTTAACAGGAAACAAGAGTTTGTGGCTAACATTTGGTTGGGAAGACGCATGAACATATTTTACATCACCAGTTACAACGGTAACTGCATCGCAAAGATGGCAGCACCTGGTTAAAATAGGATTTTCTTTTACACCTCACTTGGTATGCCACTATGGGCCCCTCTGGCGAGACCAATCACAGATGCTCCGCTGCGACCACGTCCCTCTGTAATAGACCAATCACTTCAAGAACACAGGGTCACCCGACCCCCTTTATAATAGGCCCGGGCCCCACACCAGGTATTCTCGCTTTCTTCCCTGTAAAGATCATTAGAGCTTAACCAGTGATCCTGGACCAAGATTATCCACTTAACAGTTTACAGATGCAATCTTCAAGGTATTCCCTGAACGTTTCTGGTTTCAAGACTACTCACATAAGCATTTTATTTAATTAGATTTTCATTACGACAGTATATTTTATAATATATTTTTCTGGTAAGCAGTCGTCGTGTTGTTGCAAGTCTGCGCCTTATCAAGTGAGCTCGTGCTTGTATAGCTATTTGCTAGCTGCCAAAGCTGAAAATTGCTGTCTATGGTTGTCACTGGATCCTCTCAGGGAAATGCTAGTGCTAGCAAGGTTGTGGATGTTGCGTTTGTTGGTTAACTATCTCAGGGAAAACCCCCACCCCCTCTGAATCACTTATATGGGTGTCAAACATGCAAAGGAATTAACAAGGGCAGTCAGAATCCTGGAGTGGCGTTTGCAAGTGTCAGGAGCCTCTAAAGCTGATCCCCATCTTTCTGACACTGTAGCAAAGCCCAACAACAAACCCAGCTCAGCTTGAACTTCCTGGGGGGATATGATCAAAGGCCTCAAGGCTGACGTTACTCCTCTTTCAATCAGCTCCTTGACTCCAAGGAGGAAGAAGATGAGGATGATGTTAAAGTATCTCCTGATGATAATGATGGCGATGAGGAGGATGTAATTTTCCCTCCTATCCAGCCATTGTGTCCTGCCAATTCCATCTGAGGGGAAACTTTACCTTCTCCATCTCCCTATAAGGTCAAGCCTATTTATATAATATGCAATCATTTTATAGCCAGTGTCCCTGGAGGTGTCTTCAGGGACAGCAGTGGGTGTCCTCTCTGCAGATGGATATGAGACGTCATCTGAGTCGCAGTCACAATTTTCCTTAAATACCTGGTAACTATGTGTCACTGGAGTGACCCAAAATTGTTCATAACCGGTGTCTTCATATGTATGGTGCTTATGAGGAAACAGATGCTTCATTGACAGGGTGGCTGTTTTTCGAGGGGTGGGCTGTCAGTGGTACCTGGCCCCAGAGACTCCGACACATCTACACATATAAATTACCAAGAGCTGATGGTAATTACCCTAAACTAAGACACAAAGGCAAGTTTAGGCCTTCGGGTAATTTTTGGTATCTAGCCACCTGTTTGCAGTCCCTTCCCTTGCCTTTGTGCTTAAGTTTAGGGCATGCAGCTTAGCTTTTCATTAACGGCTGAGAGACTAGATGGTGGACACTACAGTGATGGCATAAGTACCAGTGCAACCTCCTGTTCACCTGCATTCACATTCTACCAGAGAAATGGCTTCCTTGTGGGGCCTTGTTAAGGGTGTTTCTGTGGATGACATCTTTGCAAGTTGGGCATCACACCAAATTGGTTAAGTTTTACTGTCCTGATGTTATTGCGTCCTCACTTGCATGCTCAGGTCTTAATGAGGCCTGTTAGCTGACCTTTGGGGTGGGTGCGAGGTGTTGACCTTCGAGGTGCTATCGGTGGAAGAGGATGCAATTTGGGAGTGAGCTATATTTCCGATGGCGCGATACCAAGTGAAGTTTGAAAGGCACCGTTTGTTTACCAGGGTAACCCCAGTTCTCTGAAAACTGTGGGAGGCATTTCATTGCCCTATTTGCATGTGCAAAAATGGCTTGTGTGGGGCCAGAGGCTATTTTTTAAAAGGGTTTGGGGACCCCATGTCCTTGAAGTGATTTGGTCTGTCTTAGACAGATGTGATGGCAGTTGGGTTTCTGTAAAAGAATTGGGTTTACCCCGGTAGCCTAACATTTCCTTGGGAGAACACTCCGTGGACCAAAAACTCCATCTAAATTGGCAGACGGAGCATCACCAGTAAAACTGCGATGCCCACACGAAGCAAGAGCAACATAAACGCTTTTGTGAAAACAGGCATAGCAAAACAACACCATTGTGTTTATGTATATTTACTCTCTCACTCTCTTTAGCATGTGTTCTGTCAGTAGTACCTGCTTAAGTCTGTAAATTGATGGATTACCCTCATGTCCCTACTGATGCAAAACTTGATTTGCCAGTATACATATACGCATAAAGACAACCTTTACACTTACTGCAACTAATTCCTGCTTTCAGCACAAGTGGGTTCAGATAACACTTTCACCTGTATTTGAAGGACCTTTAACAAAATCCATAAAACAATAAAATCTTCTGAGTGCAGTATTCACATCAATTACATTTCTGTTTTCTATGAAAATCCTGTAAGAAGACTAACTAAAAATTGGACGGGAGCGTATTCAAACACCCAAATCCCCCTGTGATTCTGGTGACTCCTGACCCAGACTGACCTTCTGCTTGTTGAGGATCTTCATCGCATAATGTTGTCCCGTTTCTCTGTGCTTCACCAGCATAACACGACCAAATGAGCCTGTGCCCAGGGTTTTCAACCTCTCAAACTGCTCCAGACAAGCAGTGTTCTGAACAGACAAAACAAAAACGATTAGCTGATTTTTGTGAAAATGGGATATTTCGGGTCACGTTGCTGGTAGCGAGTTTATATTTTCAGCTACTCCTGTGCTCACATTTACCACTAATTCTTATATTCTCATGGTATATATTCTTTGCACACGTTATAAAGAAATATGTAATAGATAATACATATAAATTCATATATTTGGTATGTATGGTTTACAATTTCCTAATAGCAAGTAATAGACATGTGCATACAGGATACAGTGTAAATTTAAAGGACAATATAGAAAAAACTATTACTCAGGTTTGGGGTACCTGAACTGTTTCTCAGGTTACTGTGATGGTCCTAGAAACTTATTTATCATGAATAACTGACATTTTCCTACATAGAATCAAATCATGCTTAACACTCATATATTTTTAGGTACTGACAGTGACTTTTTTTGTTGCCATGTTACACACGTGATGCATACTGGTTTAGGTTTAGATATTCAGCTTTATCGCAAAAGTCTAAACAAAAATATTGCCTTCACTGCAATTTTTATACCCGGCGCCATAGTTTGAGCAGCTCAAATGTAATTGGATCATTGCTACAAAACTTGTTTCACTGACAGTTGTGGGTTGTGTCTTCATTAAGTAGATTTTTAAAAAAGTTGTGGAGATGATTTCAAGTGTGGTACATGCCTTTGGGAGCAACGAACCCACAACATGTGTTTGAAAAAGCTCTCATTTCAAGTGAAACAAGCTATCCTTGAGATCCATTAAACAAAATGCAGTACTGGTGAACTTTGCTCAGTATTACAGTAATGCAATGGGCCCTTTTTAGCATTGAGTTAATTTGTCCATTTGACAATCAGAAAACGATAAATAAAAAAGAATCAAAATTCAATATATTTTGATCCCGCATTCATCATCATATGTTTAACTTCAATAAGCTTAAATAAATGCTAGAAAATAAGCCATTGTCCCAAAACATATGGAGAAAATTATATACAGTATAAATCAAACAATGTTGATACTGATTTTATGTATATTTATAATACAGTTAATATTGCCCTATGGATATTTTCTCACTTTCTTATTCATACTGTCTACAATATGAAAAATGTATATTTTATAGCATTCAATATGACAAAACATATGAAGTTGTTTTATGTCACAGTTTAGAAACAGTAACTTGCATTTTAAAAACAGTCAGACAGTAGCATCATTACTAACCAATAGCCCATAAACAATAAAACTGATGATATTTGTAAAAAAGAATGTAATTTTTTTCCACCATCTGAATATATTAAAACTATCAAAAGAATTTGCTATCATTTGCATACAGTGATAGCTGGTAATACTGAACAAATAAACAGTAAAGACATAAAACAGGTGAAATGTCAGTAGTTATGATTGGCATTTTCAAAAACAGCAGTCCACACAGAAACAATGTATATGTTTCTTTGGCCGTACCGAATTGGAGTGAAAATTGTGTTTTTCTAAAATGCAAACAAAATTAGGATTGAATTACAAACAATATATCCTGTGTATCATATTTTTAAAGCTTAGTGGGCAGAAGTGCATGCACACACTAACCTGTGCAGGATTCTCCCACTTTTTGAGGAAGTCCTCTTTGGCTTTAGCAAGGAATTCCTTGACTGTGGAAAAAAAACACACACCAGTGTTTACATAAGAAAGGTATCTGTGTGTATAAAGAAAGTGATTTTTTCTAAATGTACAGCAATAAGTCCAGAGCTGACTGATAGTTTGAAAACTACATTTTCTCAAGTGCAGAAAAAAATACCTGAACTTAAAATCTCATCAACAAGTATACTCATTTAGAAGCTCAAATCCCAGGACATATTTTCAAAACACTGAAAGTCAAGCTGCTCAGTGTCCAGGACGCATTGATACCAAGTAGCTATGCCATATACTTAGATGTCTTGATTTAAATGTCAGGCAGTCCTTTTGGCATACTCGTTTCTTTGATTTTCTTTAAAAAAAATAATTTAAAAAAATCCATTACAGTATTTAGTTTTATGTCAGTTTGTGACACATACATAACTAAATAAACCTTTACACATAATTTCCTAATAAAATTACAAAATTTATTTTAAAAAAACAAACAAAACACAACAGTATAACCTCAGACATGAGCACACTCATCCTTCTGTATTTGGACTTACAGTACAGCAGACAATCAGACTAGCTCAGTGTCAATCTGCAAACCTTAAGGGGGTCCACCAAACAAAATAGCCCCCACACTTTCAGCAGCATCTCTTTCCAGAGAGCAACAGGCACTGTGTGTTTGGGAAATATCTGACACATAGCTTGTGATCTCGCCAAGATTTGAGTACAAGAGGATGTGAAGTTGCCAAGAATCTTGCAGCTTACAATAGCTGTTGGTTGTTTTGCACCTCGTGAAGCGATTTGGCTATAGAAACTGTACTACCACCTGCTTTATCCTACAGCAGCATCAACTGAATCCACAGAAAAAGTCTGTACAAAACGGACAACTACTACTGAGCACCTATTCATCTGTATCTATATTATGAGGTTAGTTCATTGAAATGTAGCTGCGTAATTTGGGTTCTTGAGAGCTATTCTGGCACAGGCTTATTTAAGGACTGAGTAGTATGAGTGGATCTTTATAAATCAGACAGCAGAAATAGGCCGCTGTATGGAATGTTAACTGAAGCTAACATAGCCGCTGTGTCACACCGTCTCTGGTGATTTCGTGAGGCTGTAACAGAGCAATGTGTTATGTGTAGCGTAAAGGCGACGGTACCTACCGCTTTCCATCTCGCTGCCCTTCCTGGCCGTGGGCGCGTTGCCCATGATGACAACCTGTCAACGGGCGATCCGTGGCTTTTTGGCCGCCCTGCAGCCTTCTCAAGCCGGTCTAATCTCGATTAGATCTGATCGGTATTTTCTAAATCCAAAAGCACCAAGCGTTAACTCCGAGGTCTTGGTCTTTAATAGCCTGGCAGCTGCTGATGCGGTGCCAGGGCGAGACGAGATGGAAAAGCGGGCTCACTCACTCCTCAGTCATCAGCAACCGGCGACCGATATGTAGCTCAAATCCACGGGAGGATACCTTTGAGGTATCTCGGTCGTTGGGGCTTCACTGGACCGTAAGGCCGAGCTCGGCGCAGATGGCCTGAACACGGAGGATCCAGTGCTCGCCTGTCCCTCCTTGCAGCCCCCGCCGAACGAGCCCCCCCGGCTCCCCACCTCTCCCCAGCCTAAAGAAAAATGACACCAGAGGCGGGGACGCGATATTCTGAGCCCAAGAGCCGCCACTTTTCGTTACCAAACCCAGCTTTTAAAAATTAAACCTCGGCGGGGTCCGACGACGACGGGAATTCACCCAAATCAACATTGGCCCCCCGTAGCCTCGGAGACGAGCGAGATGACGGAACTACAGTCGACTGAACGTCCCGCCTACTGGCCAAAACCGGGTTTTGATTGACAGCTGTAACTAGCCCGCGGATTGGCCACCTATGTATGCCGGTAATTTACGGAAGGCACTGATTGGCTCTTCGCAATCCATCAAGAGCGGCACCATCCTATCGCCCTACACAAAGCGAGTGAGGGGAACGTCACCAATTATTTTCCTCCCGACGACATACCCGCCCACTGTTCCTGGTTTCCGTCCTCCATTGGCTCGACGTGGGCGAACCGTGGGAATCTCGGCGAATGTGAAGATGTCCAT
>VURO01011108.1:2149-18696 GCA_015108175.1 Pelvicachromis taeniatus
TATACAGCCGGAGGTGAGGGTGGGACAGGCGTGGAATTAGCTCTAACTCCTTCACAAATCTCACAAGCTGATCTCTTAGCTAAGGGTGAAACTCTTCCTCCTTTTCGTCCAGATTTTGGTCTATCCCTGCTCCTCCGGCTGTACTAAACCGCATGCAGAAGAGAGGAAGGGAGGGGGGGTCATCTCCTTTTCGGGCCACGGTGATGAAATCATTGACTCCCCCTCCCTCTAGCTCTGTATACCCACCACCATGCAAGCCCCATCTGTCAGCACTCACTGGGCATGCTCCAAGGGGCCATCCCAAGCACGGTGTCTACGGTAGACCAGGCAAGTTAAGGGAGGAGGGAAAGGGTGGCGGCTAACTCCAGTGGTCATCAGTCCTAATTCTGCGAAACTGACGATTGTGGGAGCTTTTCTTAACATCCAGCTTGATTAATTTGATGCTGGGGTCGAAGAAAAGCCTCCGCAGTCTGCAGCAGACTCTACAGAGCCAGAGCAGGTGACCACCAGACTGGATTAAGAATTCTTTCCCTTTTATTCACGGTAAAAGGGAAAGAGGATGGTTGAAGGAAAGGGAGTTCTACCGCAGAGTAGCAACTATATTTTATACTAGCTCGCTAATTGCGTTTTTCCGTATTCGGCCAAACCAAATTAAAAAGCAAAAAGGAAAAAAAAAAAGAGGCTCAAGCTCGAATCAAGCAGGACTCAGAAAGATGTGGAAAGACTACCGACCAGCCAGCTCCTTCTCCTTACTCCGTCTCTTTTTCTCCATGCGTTTCAGTCTCTTCTCCTCCCTGCGTTTGGCCTCCTCGGCCTCCTGGTGGCGCCGGCATTTATGGAAATTCTCCACCACCACGCCCACAAACATGTTGAGCACGAAGAAGGCGACGATCAGGAGGAAGGAGATGAAGTAGAGCAGCATCCACGGGTTGAAGTTCATGATGGGCTGAAACAAAACAAAAAAATCGGGAAGGACGTTAATTCAGGCAGGCTGCAATCCGGTTAGATCAGCTGATGGTGATGCCTGCCCATGTCAGCTGATGGCCCAGGTAATGCTCTTCCACACATCTAACTGGCAAATGTCATAACAGGACACTTAAGCTGCTATAGCTCTGTATCTGCAACCTCCTTTGCAACCCACCTCCTCCTTTCATACTGTATCTGACTTATTCATTGTCTTATTTTATTGTCATTGCTGCCTCCTCTGCTCTATGCTAGGCTCTTGCTGCAGATGGAAACATCAGTCTTCTTTTAGCTATATGTGGAGGACTTTTTTTTTTTTTTTTACATTAAGAAGTCTTCATCACTCATTCTAAGTAATGACTGCCTGCCAGGTACGGCTGTATTAGACGAAATTCAAGAAATTATATTGAACAGCCAAGGGACCTCTTTGTGTGTGCAATTTAATATTTACCTGTTGGTCAACTCCCACAGCGTCTAGCCCATCGTACATAATGTCGACCCATCCATCTTTTGATGCCAGTACAAAGAGAGACATCAAGGCCTGAGAAAGGACGACGGGGTTGAAACGTAAACACATACTAACGTTAAAAGCAGTTGAAAAACGTGATCAGCATCATCAGTTTTTTTTTTTAATTCATGTGTCTGTCCGTCTCATTTCTAATGTCTTACTTGTCCCAGGTTGTCAAAGTTGTACTTGTGTCTGACCCATTTATAGTTGGCTTGCAAGCAGTCTGACTTGTTGGTGATGTTCCTTACATCCTCTCCATGACAAATGAAGAATTTTCCCTTGAAAAGCTGAGGAGAAAACACACACACCTACATTTGAACCACCACATAAATACTGTTAAGTTTGTACGGCTCATAGGTGACAATGCCCTGGTTTGAGTCCAGGTTTTGAAAGCTTTAGTTCAACCCTGAAAGGACATTTATGTATTTCATAGCACACAATTTAGGATGATATGGTACTTTGCCAGTGTGTATACTCTTTATTGAAGCTATAAAAAGCTCCAAAAGCACATCGACACTGAGCGACAACGTATGGATCGGTAGCGTTGGGAACACTGGAGGTTGAATTCTACACTTAATGAGTGAATATTCCAACTGCTGCCTCGTGGTGTTGTAACAGCCATTAACCCTTTGTGACCTTACTTTACTTGGACAGCTGGTTAAAGGACATTAATGTCCTGATGGCAGACAAACAGGAGTTGAAACTACACCAAGGCCACAGAGCTTGTTGGTATGGATTAGTCCTTGGGCTGTTAGCCATGAAATGTCATTGCGGCCACATAAGCATACATAAGCATCCAGGCCTATGAGTTATATGTCGGCGAGTGCATAAAAAAATAGCTATTTTTCTGATAGCCCTTCCACATGTACAAGGTGGTTCGGGAGAGAGTGGAGACCTATGCGAGCATTCTATCACATGTCAAATTGCTCAAGCATGCTTACAGTTTTCTCATTAGCTCTGTGCGTATACTCTCCATTTCCCCCTCCCCTCTCCTCCCCTCTCACCTGGACTCCCAGGATGCCAAAGATAATGAAGAAGGCACAGCAGATGACCACGATGTTGCCGATGGGCTTCAGGGACGACATCAGGGTCTCTACCACCAGCTTCAGGCCCGGGGCTCTGCTGATCACGCTGAAACAAGGCACACAATGGGGTATCAGTGCAGTATGTGTGTGTGTGTGTGTGTGTGTGTGTGGGTTTGCACAGGACACTCTTAGGTCACTTACTGCGCAGCTCACACCAGATGGAGAATGGATGCCTGCAGCGATCCAACCCGCAACCTCATCATGCCCCCTACCCCCTAGGCCTTCACCCCAGGCACTTTTATACAAGCACGCACCCCCATCCCCACCCTCCATGTCAGTTTGTTTATTTGCCATGTCTCTCATTTGCTCCCTCTTTTCTTTAAAATGATATCTCTTTGCTTATTGCAGTGAAAGAAACAGAGCCTTCTAATTAAGCCACTGGACTGATGAGGATTCTTCATTAACACCTGGCACTGCTCTGTACAGCAGCTGTGCTTCCTGACAGGGAGAAGCTCAATACACTGGTACTACACGGGTAACACGCTCGCCTGAACGGGCTTTCTCTTCAAGCAAACACTAAACGTATGAGGCGATCAGATGATTAAAAAACAAACTGCTGCACAGGTTTGGTGATAATCTTCTCTGTCACTGTCTATTTGCCTTTGTCTACACTGTATGTTTTTCTCCAGGCTGACAGTTGAGTGATAGAAGAGTCGATAGTGCATTAAGAGAAGACATGAGATAATAAGGAGCCAAGACTGACCAAGGACGCAGTGATCAATAGCCCTGATCGGAGAATTACAACTCAGTAGCTGCCCTTTTTTTTCCTGTTTGCACTTCACTGCTTTTTCTGTTTTAACTATTTTTATTGAATGTTTCAGGGCACAAGACAGGACTGAGGGGCTCATTTTTGATTTTTTTTTTTAAACTGGAAAATAGAGTGACATGTAAGATTAGTTTGTTGTCTCTCATGTGTTGCAGACAATGACATAAAGCATAAAAAATAATCCCACAGGACCATCAAACCCGAACTCCACCGCCACTCCACGAGGCAACACATAGTGCAAAATTGCAGTCAGTTGCAGTTCCTGTAATGGCCACTTGGTCCCAAATTGAGATAATGCCCATAGACTCCCATGATAAAATGCACAATTTTATTATATAATAAAGCATTATTTACTGGCAGATACAGAAATGTTTTGGGTCTCTGTGGTCACGTCATATAACAGGAGGGTGGTGGTGGTCTACAGGGCACGGGCTCAATTATCTATTGTTCTTCGTAACTAATCCATTTGTTCTGGCGTTAGGGAAGACGTGTAGCTATTAGATGCGGCTAATTCACTAAACTGAACTTCTCCATTGTGTTTCCATTATCAGCACCTTTTGGAGTATTTTTCTAATCATATATTGGACAAAATAAGAAGGCATGCTCGGTATTAAAGACGATACAGGGAGTTTGTGCTTTATTTTCACAGTTAAACTGGCAAGTATGTCTATGAGTTACAACTATAAAGCTTATGGCTGTAGCATGCTAAACATGCTATTTTGCGTTAGCAACTTTGTGCTCCACACTGTAGTCTAAACATGGCAACAATCAAATGTTGACGTTTCAACATGTCACAGAAAAAATGTCAGAGGAAATTGCTTTAATCAGTGTAGACATATCTGGTAAACAGGAAACATGACATGTTGTCTAAAAAAGGTCAAATAAAATCTAGCAGAGTGAGGGATTTCAAATCTGATAATATATTTCAGAATCTCTTTGCAGTGTTTTAATTTTACACATTATTGGCTATAATTTTGCATTTAGGGCAAACTTTTCATTTGTTTTTGGTGTCTTTCTGGTGTAAATAGACACTGTTGTTTAAAGTGAATTGAAAAACCTTGTGGTGGATGTTCATGCTCCCTCACATCGTGGCTTCCACTCACCGTCTTCAGAAGAACAACCCAGGTCCTATTCACATTTGGTCTAAATATTTAGTGGCTCCGTCTCTGTGATGTGCTCAGGACCAAAGTGCCTCAAATGTGTTTGACTCACTGCCTCTCTTCATACTTTTTGAAAACCGTAATAGGCTGAAGCTCCACATCTGGCCTATAGAGGGCACTAGTACTCAAGCAGTGCAACTGTAAATGTCTCCTGGGATTCATTTTCCTGTTCTTTGACAACATGTTTGCATTCAGTCCCTTGGCAATGACAGTGATCAAAGTTCAGTTTCTGTCTGTGGTCATTTCTGGTAAAAGCAAAATGACTAAACTGTTAACTCTCATCCAGGTTTTACTCATATTTCTTTTCATGGTGGTTTTTAAAGAAATACTTTTGATTAAAATTATCCAATTAACTTACATAAATTTACTTTACTAACTAGAAAAAACATCTAGTATTTCTAAACAATTCATAAAGTAAAAAAAAAAAAAAGGCCACCAGGGAAGTTGTTAAGAGTCATTGCTTTTCAGGAGTTAACAGACCAACATCCACCCAACAATACTGCATGCTGTGTGGCAGCTGTGTGTCATGTAGCTTCAGCTCTAACTGCACAGCGCTGCTGCTGGTGCCAGGAGAACGAGAGACTGTGGGGAAACAGTTTAGCTCACAGTATTTAGTAAATATTAGACGATCGGCTGAAGAAAAGACGTTAAGTTACATGTATATTATTAGCCTAGTTCTTTCCAACTTTTGAAAACGTAACTAACTGTAAATAACAGGGTCACGAGGCAGCGCTGGAGCCTATCCCACCTATCATCGGCAGAGACTAGGGTGCACCCTGGACAGGTCACCACTGTATCACAGGGCTAACTCAGAAAGGAAACCTAACACAACCCTGCACGTCTTTTAACAGGACATCAAAATTCTTGGGGAGAATTCATGCAGACACGGGGAGAACTTGCAAACTCCACACAGAAAGGGCTTGCCCAGATAGTGGATTTACAATTAATTAACTATTAATCTAACTAATATAAACATTAGTTGGATTAATAGTTGTAGCTAGTCTCTAAAAAAACATCTTTAAAAGAACACATTTCCTCAGCCTTGAACCTGGTGGGGAGGTTACAATGGCAGGGTTCACAACCTAAAACTGGACAAAATACTTTGGACTTTGAACAGCAGAACCTCAGCTGTGCTGACTAATGAAAAACTAGTAATGAAAAGCTTGAAACAATCCAGTGTCAATGTCTGTCTTCCTCCCAAAGTTCAGGTAACTTTTGATTCTAAATTGGTCATAGTTACTTTTTCACATGTGAATGGTTCTCTTTGTGCTGGTTCTGGAATAGACTGATGACCTGGGTGTACCTCTCCTCTCTCCCTATGATAACTGGATGAATTTCATCTCCACCACAACCCTGAATTCCATTGATGGATGGACGACCTACTAATTGGAAGGTTGGTTGTTTGATTAAGATACTGAACCCCAAGTTGCTCTCCAATGCAGTCATTGGAGTGCAAATGTGTGTGAATGTGATATAGAAATTTAATTCAATTTTATCTATAAAGCACCAAATCACAACGACAGTCGCCTCAAGGCAACTGATATTGTAAGGTAGATCCAGCAATAATACATACAGAGATAAAAAACAACAATCATATGACCCCCCCATAAGCAAGCCCTTTGGCGACAGTGGGAATAAAAAACTCCCTTTTAATAGGAAGAAACCTCTGGCAGAACCAGGCTCAGGGAGGGGCGGCCATCTGCAGTGACCGGTTGGGGTGAGTGATAGAAATAGATAGAGCTCAGGTGTAGAACAGTGCTTGTATGAATGGGTGTGAATGGGTTTAAATGGGTAAATGAAGCATGTTGTATAAAGTGCTTTGAGTGCTCAAGGAGAATAAAGTCCATTTACCGTGGAAGGACGAACGGATCGATGCAACTAATAACGTTCAGATCTCTAAAAAGACATGTCTATTTTGAAACACACATAACCGACCTATTCAAGTGGTTGTGTGTTGAGCAGCTCGAATAATTGAACAAGATTTTTGACCAGTTTGCTCTCGCTCGCGCACACTGCTGATTCGCATATGAAAACCTCAGACGAGCCTCTGTACCTTTTCACGTCCTTTCAAAGCACACTCTAACAAGTACGCTGAAGTGAAAAGGCTTATTAAGGAGAGGAACTATGAGGAGACGAGGCTCTCACTCTAAGTCAATACACTCTGATGATGCGGTACATGAAGGACACGCTGCACCGGGCTTCTCTCCGTTATGTCTATTTGCATATGGCACAAAAAGGAGGATGAGGGGAAGCTGAATGGAAAGAGCAGAAGGAGAAAAAGAAGTTTGCTTTGTCTGATCTACCTCTCTGCATAATTTCATGGCGGTGTCCTTGTTTTGCACCGCACAAAGGAGCAATGAGGAGCGTGCCACGATCCTCACCACCTGCACACATGCACCACCCACCTCTCTCTCTCTCTCTCCCCCGCTCCCTCTCCTTCCACCACCAGCTTATTCCTCACACCGAGTAAAGGGAACAACAAGTAGGGCAATAAGTGGCAGCCGTACTCCCACAGTGCAAACATTGGGTGTAATTAAGCGACGCCGAGAGATAGAAATAGGGAACAGAAGGAGGAGAGGAGAGCTGATGAGTTGCAGGAATACAGAGGGAATAAAAAATGAGGCAGCTCTTCTTTTCTTGCTTTTTTCTTGCTTTTTTTGGGTCCAAACTTTGCCTGTCACTCCACATAGCTCTGTAATGTTTCTGCTCTTTTTCAGCCCCCAGCTGGGGTTCGTCGTCACCGCTTCAGCCCAATCTTTCACTGTACTTACGGAAATGCAAAAGAAAGACGGCGACATGTCACATCGCGGAGCAGGCAATTGTAATGATATGTACAAGTTAATTAGGCCACCAGCATCAAGGTAATTACATCATCAAGTGACGGATGTGCTCAAAAGGGGGTTTTGGGGTAGGGGTTTCTAGGCTGCAGCTTAATTGTCGACGAGCTGTAGGTGTTGTGGGGTGACATAAAAGTGCCATTCGATGACACGGAGCGCTAACTTGCGGGACTTCCCCGAGGACTGCCCTCAGCTCAGGTAGTGGGCTTGATGAATGACTGCAGAGGCGTGTGCGTGCTCCCTGTTAAACAAAGCCGATGCATCATACTGTCACATGCACCGACGCACACAACACACACACATGCGTGCCCCTGCGGACCCTCCGTTCTTGTGCAATGTAATGCCGTCATTAATATCTCTAATGAGAAGCAAACAGCAGCAGACTCCCGCGTAACGCCTGTTGCAGTAAAACTCGTCCAACGTGCACAACTAGTTTAGAGCAACAGCTTCACCTTATTGCACTCATGATGTGCAAACTGTGGCGCATCATAAGTGCGTATTGTAAGTAAGTAGGTATAGTAGCTCTAAAACTTGGTTGTCTAAGTTGCCACAGCTTTTAGCCCCTGAGGACTTGAATGATTGTTGATTGAGTTTTCGTCTCATATCGGCGTCGGCAGCTCTGATACTGCCTGCGTGAACCCCCATGCGCCACCGCGGTGCCGGAGGGGAAAACACAGACGAGTTCATATTTAATTAAAATACCCAGTGAGTGTGAGTTTGCCACAGTTGAATTGGGGTGATAACAAGCTGATATTGAAGGAAATTCTGTAGCTTTATGAAGCTGTGCCTGTTTTCTGGTGTGTTTGGGGACTTTGGGGGGGACTAACTGATTTAATGTTACAGTTTGGAAGTTTTACACATATATTATTCTGGCTGAGCAGTTGCTGTAATTTTTTATTTAACAAACTGGCAAAATGGTAATGACATGTTCTAATAAATATTTTTAAAAGGGCCCTATTTTGCTCGTTTCCTGCTTCATATTTTTATTCTTGGACTTGACTAAAGTAGCTTTGCATTGACTCATGGTTGGAAAACAATAATTTGTCTCATACCCGGGCAAGGCGCGGCTATTCAGTTGATTTTCTGTTGGAATCAAGTCATTTTAGCTCCTTTTCCCGTCCCTTTAAGCCGGTTTTCTTCTGATTGGCTGCCCCTTGTAAACAGAAGGTTTGAACAGCTGGTGGGTCCGGCTTCTGCACTTAATACAGTCATAATACACGAACAAATAAGGAAAAAGACAAACTCTGGAACTGATAGCTTGGCAACCTCCACGTGACTAAGGAGAAACTTGTGGTTGCCCAGTGAGATTGATTATCTCATTTATTTATTAATTTTGTTGTTGTGACCAAATGCAAATAGTTGTGGCACCAGACCTAAGTGGTGACCTAGAGGTTGAGGTTCCACAGGTGGCAACAACTTTCAATTGCAAGGTGACTGTTCACGTTTCTCGGGTTGGAGGAAACGTGTTTCCACATATTTAGGATCCTAGCCCAAATGACTGCAGACTGAATTTTTCTGCTCCTATGAGCAGAACTAAGGGGACACAACTTTTCTGGTTGCAGACTATTTGTATTCTGGTTGTATTCAGAGTCATGTTAAAGCAGGAAGCATTCTGCAGTTAAACTGCTGACATGGAACAACTACCTCAGTACTTTTAGGGGACTTTCTGTTTCAAATCTGTGAGGTTCATGTGAATTTTAGGCATCAACAGATTTGGATGTTCACTGATATATCATGGCTAATTACTGTATCCACAAACAGATTCAATGTGATTGCCAATTAGAAACTGATGCCACTGCTCAACCGTTCTATCACTTACTGATAGCAAATTCACTCGGTTTTATTGCCATTTTATCGATCGGGGTTTTTGACACACCAAAGTCACTTTAAAGATCACGATTGACAGCATGTGGGCACAGTCCTAATGACCATCTTTGAAGCACCCCACTTTAAAGGCAACACTATACAAGATCATAAGTGGCAATAGTTTTTTTATTGTACTATGGTACCCAACCACTGTTTTGTCTAGTGCCACCAGAGCCCAAGTAAGGACTCAGCAGTTACTGTGGCTCAAAGTTAATTTTATTATGTATTTTTATTTTATTTTAAACCCCTTATAGTCGCACACGTGGGACATTTGTAGTTCACTCAGCGAAGCAGCGACCAATCCACCTCCAACCTTCCGATCACAGGATGAGCACTCTACTTAAGAGCGGATATCAAGACTCTTACTTGGACTACGTTCTAGCCATCCGTACATTTCTCATCATGATTCTGTTCTCCAAATGTATAATTTCAAGAAGTCACCTTAAAGTCACACATTTATCTGATGGCGAGTCAATGCACCAAAATCCCATTCTAATGTGGACTAACTGGTCTAAAGTACCTATTGTATACTCCGTTCTCTATTCAGACAAACTGGTCTTTGACCCAGTGTTTCTGTGTTTCCTGTCTTATTTGTCGGAATATGCTATGTGATTCATAGTTTCATGGTTATATTTATGTCATGCATAAAGTATGCTTCAGTTAGCCTTCTGTTCTTATTTATCTCAGAGTTTTTCCTCCTTCGGTGTCTCGTCTTCCCTGTGTTCAGTCAGCCTTGTCTTCATGTTTCTTTATCTCTTGTCTCTGTGTTTGCTGTCCTCGTTTCTGTTTCTCCCCGGTCCCACTGCCAAGCCCGTGTGTCTTAGTCTCTGTCTCCCTGGTTATCTTACTTCCTGTCTTAACTTGATAGTCTCTCGTCTCATTTGTGTTGTGTTCAGTTTTGCTTCCCCTGCCTCCTCAGTCAGATTAGTTTCAGCCATGTTCCCACTTGTGGTCAGTTCCCTCATAATCCTCTGTGTAATTATGTCCTCAGTCTCCCTCTGCTCGTTGTCTTGTTGTCCAGCTCATGCTGTGTGGTTTTGTATTTTTCTGAGAGTTGCATGTTTCCTTAGTAGTTTCCATGTTTTCTAGTTTCTGGTTCCTAGTACCTAGCTTCTTCCTCGCTAGAATGTAGTTTTTTGCATTTCCTCCGACCCTCTAAGAATGGCAATAAAGCTGCTTTTTAGTTAATTCTCTTTGTCTCCAAGTGCTGCACCTGGGTCCTGCCCAACCTAAATAATCCAATAATAAAATAATGGGTCCTGCATCTTATAAGATTTGTCTTATTTGCTTAAATGTAGAGGAAAATTAGCTACTTAGATGTGAGGGAATATGATTTGACACGTAGTGTTGTGATGTCCGTACAACATCCTGTTAAAGTTTGAGATGATCTGTGCCAACACATCTACAGGTATCACCGCTCAGCTGCGTCTGCATCTTCCCGATGAGGCTGCATTAAGCTTTTGGCACTTCAGTATCAGTTTTAGTAGTAGCTAGCTTCAATAAGCACAAACTTTAGCTGATAATTGTTTGCTTTTGAAGTTGCAATGCAATGTTGCCAACCTCCAAGCAACACAAGCAGTGAATCCAGTAAATGTTGGCCAGACTGAATTATCTAAGTTTTAAGTATGCGGTACACTATAATCAGACCACACTGTATAACCCAGAGCAGCAAACGTATAGCTTAATATGCTATAGCCTTTAATGCTGCGCTCCTTCTTTTGGATTAAAAGTTAATAACTTAAAAATGATTGTTGGTATTTCTTTCCTGTAATTCATCTATATCTCCTCAGCAGAGGAGAGAACCAAGCTCCACAGCTCTTTTCTTTTTTTCCCATCTTTTTCTTTCTTTTTTGCTTTCCGCCTCTAGAGTCTAGATCTGCCCATCGTTCCCTGCCATTCTGCATCTCTGTCAAACTGGTGACATCATGCCGTACGGAAATTGCTTTGCCCTTTGCTCCCAAAAAGATTTCCCTCAGACTCAAAATGGGTCCAATTTCTTCTTTTAATTGCTTCATATTTTTTTTTCTAATCTGACTTTAAAACCGTTGCTAGCCCCGTTAATACAAACTCAGCGTTGCTGTCATCTGAGGATTAAATAAGGCAGGGCGTATAACGGGAAGACTTAAAGAGGATTCAGCGGCATTTAGAAACAGGTAAATCTTTTCAAGTATTCGGTTTGTCACAGTTACACCAGATTTAATTAGGAAGCCACTCATTTGACAGCAAGCTTATACTTTTAATGTCACATTGCCATTTCAGTTAAGAGGACACTTGTGTGTGTGTGTGTTTTTAACTAAGTCAGGACCAGCGATGAAGAAAGACTGAATTTTTGCATTGAGAGATTTGATTAGTTACAAATTCATCCCACAGTGTGAATACAAACCCAAACATACATCCATAATAAATTATCCACAAGAAGATCAGGTGCTTCGTAGAAGGGCACTCAGAGTGATTCCCCTGCCAAAGTCAGTGCCAATGCAAATGCCAGTGTCAGTGCCAATGGCAATGTCAATGCAAAAGCCAATTCCCTGGTTAGATTGTTCTTTTTTTTCTTGTTTTTTTTTTTTTTGCAGAGAATGATTATGGAGCCACACCAAAGTCCTTCATCTGCCCATGCTTCACTTCACCAACAAGATCAGTGCAATTCAGCTCTGTAGTTTTGCTGACAAGACTGCACTTTGCAAGAAGTTGCTTATGAATCCTCTGAGGTCTCAGCTGTCATAGGTGATAATCCTAACTCAAACAAACAGATAAAAACCCAACACAAATACAAATGGAACATTTTTAGTGCATGTCAGAGAGAATGGATATGTCCTTTGACCCTGATTGAGTAGACTTGAGAACAATTTAATAAAAACAACAGTTACATAGTCTGATTGGCTAGGATTGGTGTCATTGCCGATAATGATTTAGACCTCAGGGGGTTAATGAGATATCTATTTAAGCCTATTTTTTTAGTTACATCTAAACAGAACATGCACAAACCGGTAACTATTAAAGATTAGAGGTTAATGCCTTGTTACTGTACATGCATTGTTTGTGTATATCTGACAAAAGGATAAAGAAAATCTAATTCATCTTAAATTCAAAGATGTGGACCTTTCAATAGCTTAAAAGGCTTCTATTTATTCCCCCGTTTCTCATTCAACCCACACAATCCTCAGTTTGCTTTAAAACAGTCTTTTGCTGTTGGAGAAGGTTTTACACTGACTGACAAGAGACACTTAACTATTGTTGTGTACCAGTAAACACTGATACGTTGTGGATATTATGTTAATGCGGTCTTGAGCATAATTTCTTTTAAAAAGAACAGCATTGTAGCTACCAAACTACAGACGCCTACATGTAGGAACATGAAGAAAACACTACAAACAAGCCACAAACCAAGTAGCCTCTGAAGGCTGCAATGTGACAGAAAAGTGATGAAAAAAAAAAATAACCCAGAGTGTGCCAACTAACTGCAAATTCACCCGGTTTAATTAAAACCAAACATTACAGAACGAAGTCAAAGACGAAAGGAGCGCTTTGAACGCGGGAGAGCGAAAGCAGTCTCGTCAAAAGATTTCACTTTCATGTCAAAGGTGAAAGTTAAAAAAGCAAAAGGATGGGGGATAAAAAGATCAGCGGGTAAATTTGGCAGGATGAAAATGAATATTTGATTTTTGTGCTCTTCCCGAGAACTGCGATAAATATTCAAGAGAGGGCAAAGCCTGGAGAGCTCCCCTTCACGCGATGAGACATCCAAGAGGCTGCATGTGTGTACACACACACACACACACACACACACACACACACACACACACACACACACACACACACACACACACACACACACACACTTCAGGACTGCACACGCGCATAAAGAATAGATAAAACTCAAAGCAGTCACATATTTGGAAAGTACAAAAACGATGTTCAAATCTGTGATTTTTGCTTTATTTCCGCTCAAATAAACACTAATTGTGTACATGTTGACATTAACATGAATGCGTGCTAAAATAAATGCCTACACATATAGACACACATACTGACACACTTACATTTCCTTACTGAGACTGAGAGGAAGCTCAGTTTGTTCCTACACATTTATGAAAACATATCATTTTTATCACTGGAACTATTAAACCAAGCATTAGTAACACTTTTACATTTGCTGTACATAAGAGCCTTTCCTATATGGGTCTTTTAACATTGCTCACCAGCTACTCATTATAATCAGTTTATGCTGTCGTGTGAAAAAGGACGTTTTCACAGACTTGTATAGAGTCCTGTGACAAACTAAGTGTGGCTCAGGATTCAGGAGCTTATAGAGCCTTTTTTTTCCACACCTTCCACTCACGTGATCAACAGGACCTCCAAATAGAGGGAAAAAAAAGCCCCACTAGGACTTTAATATCATGGACTCATCTTTTGCTTATAGAAGTGAAGACGTTTCTTGGATGAAACATCAAACCTAAAGAAGTTCAGTTTCCTTCTTTTTCTCAACCTCTCAAGTACCATGACCTTGTTAGTCAAAATAAACCAAAGCTGGTCCAAATAGTCCCGACAACCACAGATAAATAACTGCATATTGTCTGTGGTTGTTCACATTCTCAACTATAAGGCATTTTCCACAACTGCTCCAGAAGTACAGTACTGCACGTACAGGCTCGCTGTAAAGCTCAAATGAAAAAATGTAGTTGCATCAAAAGCATTTCACATCAGGCCAGGAATATCAGTAAATACTTCTATTGATAAGAAGCATTGGTATCAATGGGGGTCCAATTGCATTGCATGTAACATGTACGTGAGGCATTGCATGTGACGAATAAAGGGGCCGATTGTTTTCAATGAAATGCTAACAATAACCATGCCCGAGTTGTGTATGACGTGTAAGTGTAAGTCACTTACCGTAGTGGTCTCAGAGTTCTCAGCAGCCTCAGCACTCTGAGCATGCCCAGGATCTTGGTTTCCGATTGGGAGATGAGAGACACCAAGATGTCAATAACCGAAATCATGACGAGCATCCCGTCCAGGATGTTCCAGCTGCTCCTCAGGTACGCCTTGTCCCCGAAAAAAAAGCCCATAGACACGATCTGGACAGCAAAGAGGACCACAGTATGTTAATATACAGCAGAAAGCACTGAGTTTAGACTGCTGAGTGCCAGTTTTCTTTGGATATTAGTTCAAATGAATTATTCACCATCAATATAAGTGGCTGACAAATGATACACGAATCAGTAATTTAATATCTATTTTTGTCTGTGTGGCTGCAATTTGTTTATCAAGCCAATGTTCTATTTATTAGGAGTCAGTGCTTAATGTCCCATACGCCCAGCTTATTGACTTAGTGAAGTGACTGTTTGGTTGGCAGTGACGATCATAGAAGCTGCGAGCGCTCCAAACTTCATTTCTGTTTCCATACGTTCCACTCGTCACGTATTCTGCAGATGAAGCAATTTGCATTCCAGAGCGTTTTCCCCTGAACTCACACGTATTAAATTAGGCCAAGACAACTGTTTTTGCATGATGCAATTTTTCAATAGTCCAACTGATAAGACGAGACGCGACCGATATAAGACCTTTTATATAAGTCGATACTAATCAAGATAGCGGACAATTAATAAACAAAGGCTGCTACAGAGGCCTTTGTTTATGATTTGGAGGTCATTGCAACTTTGCAACGAGTCAAAGAGACTTGACGCTTTTCTTTTTCAGCCATTGTCTCGTACATTTTCTGCTGTGTAATCTTTATCCTGTTACATGATAAAGTTTGACCGAAGCCTTAGTTCTCAAACACATGGCCTCACATTTGACCCAAGAATACTTTGGCAGTCCTAGGAGTTCATGGTCGACTCAGTGACTGCAAGGTTGTTGATGTCCTATTGCTGCGAATCAAGCCCAAATCATCACCCCTCCACCACCGTGCTGCAGAGCTGAAGCATTTGTGCCAATATGCTGTATTTGGTTTCTGCTACACATTATGGCCTAACATTTCCACATTGGACTAAAGCACTTTGTTCCAGAAGTCTTGTGGTTTGTTCAACTGCAGTTTTGCTACGCTGTGCTGCCGCAGTCTTTTTAGAGACTAACAAGCCTTCCAAACAAGCCGTAATTGTTCAGTCTGCTATGAACTTTAATATTAAACTGAAGCACGTAGAAGTTAGTTTTTAATTTTTAGTTGTTTTGTTTTTTTAGCAGTTTCTCTGAGCATTGCACAATTCGATCTTGATGTGAATTTACTGGGACATCTACCCCAGGAAGTTTAACAAGTGACTCAAATGGTTTCCCCTTGTGAATAATGTTTCTCACGGTACAACAATGGACTTCAAATTGTTTGGAAATTGCCTTATAACCCTTCCAAACAGACAAACCACACAGACCTAAATCCTTCACATGTGAAAAAGTGCCAAAAACGTCTGGTTTTATGGAGGTGCTCACACTTGCTGATTTAATTAGTCAATAGCATTTGACTACGTGTCAGTTAGTCTGCCACTTACTTAATTCTGGCTGCAACTCTTTATGCCTACGGAAGCAGTTACACTGCACTCACTTATTCACACACTGCTTCATTTTCATTAAGTAAATAAAGGCACAGTATATAAATATATAATATAGAGTATTTAAAAACAGTCACTGAAAAAGTTTAGATGAAAAATTCAGTTGCACTTCATGTGACTGCTAACAGCTCAGTCACCTGAAGGCGACAAGGGACATCAACCACACACTGAACTTCTGTCAGAAGTCAACACGGGTAAAAAATACGATGTGTAACATTTAACAATGCAATGTATTTTCAGTATGAAAGGCTTTCACTCCGTGTTCAGCTGCTTAAAAAAATAAATAAATAAAAACTCCCTCTGAAATGGGGAAATAGACTTATTATAGTATCATAATTTAAATTAATATAATATAACTGCAACCAAGAAAGGTAAAAGAGTAAATGTACAGTTGTTTTATTGTTTAAACTTGGATGTTTACTGAATTTTTTTCTTTCTTTCATGCTAACCATTCGTCACGGTTACATTTTTGCATTACACTTTAGATTACCTGGGCATTAGATGATAGAACCAGTGCTGTGTGTGTGCAAGGCCAACGTTTGTGAGTCGCCGGGACCGAAAATAGAGAAACAGGCTTTGAATGAGTGACACCGATGAACTTTCCTCCCCTCTGCCTCCGCGAGCTCCTGCCCACGCCACCAAAGACCTCCATTCAAAGCTGGGCCATTTGAATACTGGCGAGACAATCCTCCTCTTAGCATTATGAAACTGCTCTCAGAAGGTGTGCATTCACTGTCTGTTCACCTCTCTCATTCTCACCCCCCCCCCCCCCCCCCCTCCCCCCCCCCCCCCCCCCCCCCCCCCCCCTTCCCCCCCTCTTTTT
>VURO01011112.1:2691-15392 GCA_015108175.1 Pelvicachromis taeniatus
AAAATAGCTTGAAGCCATAACATGTTCCAACATTGCCATGTAGTTTATTTGGAGTTGATCCAGCACCCAGTGCACCCCCCTGCTGCCAGAAATACTCCATAGAGCTGCAGCTCGAAATGGGTCCCAACAAATTACGTATTAACGTTTGTTAATAACACTTAACTAAATTAAAATCTGCAGTTTCTACTGTATTAAATATTTTTGGGGTGCCTTCAGAAGAGTGTGTTTAGTGCTATCCTAGCTCCACTCATAGGCGACCATACTAGCTGCCAGGGGAGCTCCTCAATAGAGGATACATTCTTAGAACTCCCTGAAAATGCACATAAATTGAAACTGATAAATGAACCTCCCCGCCTACTACAGCTGGGCATAGTCAGCAATTCTTTCAGAAAATGGATACAGTCTGTTTTCTACACTGTATCTAATTTGTTTGATCTGGTAATTAGATTGAGTATTGAAATGTGTGATGTGCTTTAACAGCAAATGTCCACTTTTGATGATGTAGAGGAAAATAAACTGTGCTCCCAACTGAAGGAGGGGGGTGGGGGGTTGCTTCATGTTCTAGGATCATATTGGATTTCAGTGAAACTATTTTCTCATTCAGCATCATCCAAGGCTAAAAGTGGAACCATGTAAAGTCTGCGGGAAGGTTGACTTTCATGTTGAATAACTGATCTAGATAAATTTTTTAATGTATAGCTTGTCTTCTCCCATCTTGCCTTCAGAATTTCACATGTGAGTATTCCTTGTAACGCTGTCATATACCTTGCTTTGAGCACAGACAGTACAAAAGATGGATGTAGCTTCCTGGTTTGAATTAATTAAGCCGATGTGGAAGGGCCTTAAATGGGTATTCAGTCTGAAAGCCTAAAGATGGCTATAACTATGGCTGCATAAAGTGTTCCTGTTCTTTAGTCTATGAGGAAAAAGGCTTTCTGTTTTGACCTCTGTAAACACTTTGCTGAGTTCATTGTCTTAGTTACTCCTTTTAGATCATACTCAATAAAATCTTAAACCTACCATGTGTCAAATGGGAGGCAGTGGTATATTCTGCTTGTTCATTGGCAAACAGCTTGTCAATCACAAGTCAGGAGCCAATGACCAAGCAGTTTCACATTCAGACATACCCTTCCAAGTCACATCCTTTCCTGTAACCAACATGGAGATGGTTGCAGCTTCAAAACAGGAGTTCAGAAAACGATGGGTCACATCATGGTAATTATGTCCGTCTTTTGTACTGCCCCCCTCCTCCTTACATCCCTTGTATTGTATGATTTATTTTGCAAGGTGGTGATTGATAAATTTCTTTTCAATGGCTTGCGGTTAACTGGATGAAAAGAACGTGTTGAGCATTTGACTTTGATACTAGGTTGAGCTCAACACTTTTATTGAAGAAGGTGAGTTAACAGATTGACTTAAGATGTCCTAATGAACATCAAGCAGGAAATGACTTCCCAAACCAGTACCCAAAGTTGTTACAGCTTTGTATTAGTTCATTTTAGATCATTTTAACTAAGCTATGTGTAAACATTAGGGAATGCATTTGCTGTATTATAGTATATTACTAAAACTTAAAGATGCATGGTTTAGTGCATGTCTGATTTGTAATACCTACTGTATTATTACTTATTTATTTATTTTTTGCGTGTGCATGTGTTGCATTGGTCTATTAATGTTTTTCTTTTACTCAGTGACCCCTTTTCTTTCTGCGATTGCTGTCATGTCATTGTGTGTGCTCAGTGTTCAGAGCTGTTTAAGGTTTGTAAAGTATATAATGGAAGCTGTAAACAAGAGTGCATTATAAGGTCAGTTTAATGGATATTCTTTGCATAAATTGTGCTAATAATATAAAAGCTATGGGCTATGCTTGATAGCTTACTAGCTCTCATAATACAGTGTCTGCTGCGAAAGACATGATTGATAAATCAGATTATAGACGACTCATAAAAAGATTAGATTCCATTGATCGGGGTTAGAACTGGGCAACATGTTATAATTATTCAGTTTCTCACCATCAGTCAGCCAAGCATTGCCTGTGTATTAATGGATTAAGGCACCTCCGTATGAACATAATCTCATATCTTCTTATCGTGTATAATCTACTAATTCTATTAACTAATAGTTTATAATATATAATAATGTTTAGTTTTTATAGAAATTCTCAAAATTACTTGAAGTCGTTGTGGATTGACTTGCTTTTTTGGAGCATGGTGAGTACAAAGTTTAATTTAGACTTGTGGATTGAGCATATGTAGAGCCTAACTCCATAACAGGACTTCACTAAACCAACAGGTGATGACACAGTGACCAAGAGCATCAATTATTGAGGTTTTGCAGAGCCATGGCTTATGAGTGCTAATGTCTGAGTCACACAAGCCTACAGACCGGTCAGTCCTGGCAACCACCAGTTGCTAAGGAAAAATGTGTATTCCCTAGCCAGTTGGCTAAAACCTTCTTGTGATTGCTTTGATCATTAGCATTTTGAAATGATGGACTCATCTGCAAATGCTGTCCTGCTCCTTTCTGAGCTGTGGTGAAAGTGTGAAAAGTGCAATGGTGAATTCTCAAGGTGACAAACTGTTGAATTAAGTTAAGTAAAACTCCCCCCAAAAAAGAATTGCTTGAGCTCTTGTCCAGTCACCCAACCTCAGTCTACACCGGCTGCTTGCATGCTGCATGTTTTTCTCTGGTACTGATTTGGTAGAATTTGTTTTGTAGTGTATTGCCATAAATGCATCTCTGTAACAAAGCAAAAGTTCAATCATTTATCAGCAGCACTGTGTAAAATAGATCGACCCCTTTGTGTCTTTAAACCTCTGTGCCTCTCTCTCTCACTAACCCAAAAGCCTGTGCCTGTTATTCTCTTTTCTTTGTTTCCGCAACGGCTCAAAGATGTCTAAGAAGAACGCCCAGAGCTCTGTAGAGGACCAGTCAGAGCATGGTCAGCCTCTCAGCCATTGTCAGGTGGATCAGTCCACAAAGACCATGCTGGGTTGTAGAAAGAAGGTCGAGCCAGGCCAGAGAAATGGGGAGACAGCGTCGTCGTCTCCAGAGAGCGGCAGCGTAAACGGAGAGGCAAAGCGTAGTGGGAAAAGCCGTCGCCGCAGAAAACGTTTGTCAAATCCCGAAAGCCGCCCAGAAGATAAAGTCAACAAGAACGAGGAAAAAAACAAACAAAGCAGCCAGCCGTCTGATCACCTCTCTGGGTTGATTGGTCTGCAGTCTGAGTGCGCTAATGTGTGGTTTGAACGCACTGTCTACGAGCGAGCGGAGAGCCTCTACCAATGCTGGCTGGCAAGCTCTTCTAATGGGACCACCCAGTCGAACCGATCACCTCCATCCTCCGGGAAACGATTAAACTCTACATCCACTGTAGCTCCACCTTCCGCTGCACCATCATGCAACCATGGTGACCAGGTGGCCTGCCACCACATTGTACAAACCGTGTGGGTAAACAAGACGACATTTGACCAAGCAGAACGCCGCTTTGTTGAGGGATCAATGCAGTCATCAGTCCCAAACTCTCTGGACCTCCAAGCTCCACCTAGTCGCTCCACTGCATCCAGAACACCCGATGAAGGATATCAGTCTCTAGCCCCAACACCTGCAACCCCTGTCATCCAAGCACCCATCACACCAACCGTACGGCAATCAATTAACGGACTGCCCCGCATCCCAGTGGAGCTGCTCAGAGACGTGTGGCTGGACAAACCACTCTATGACCGCGCTGAGGCAGCCTTTTACCAAAACCTGTATGGTAACAATTCCACCAAACGGTCCAGCTGCACCTCTACTTCCAGATGCAGTGACCATCCTCAAAGCCTTGTAGAAGAGGAGGATGAGGAAAATGAAGAAGCTGTAGCAGAGGAAACACGGGTGGTCCCACAGGGTAAAGCAGAGGTCTTCCATGCTCTGCACCCGATCCAAGAGGAAGACGAGCCGGCTGAGCTCTCGGAGCAGGAAGAAGCAGCAGCCGCAGGAATTCGCTATTTCCTTCATTCGAACAGTGAGCGGGTGTGGCTGGACAAGTGGCGGTATGATGCTGCTGAGAGCCATTTCCATGGTTGCAGTGGGAATAGAGCTGTGAAGAAGGAGCGCAGGCCAGAAGCAGAAGCCTCATCAGTTGCCTCGGCCGCCCCACTGAGGGACAAGTATGATCAAACCGGGAGAAGGGAACTGCTCCAGATGTTTCAGTTCATCTTTTTTCATCGTGTTGTTTTTAACCATTCTTTTTCCTCATGAATGTGATTTTTTTTCTTTAAGCCATTCTTTTTCATTCTATTTCACTCATCTGTTTTCAATCTTTTCCTTATGCTTTGTGTTTTGACTGTCTGACCCGTCGTTGTGTTTTTCCATTCCCCCCCCTTTTTTTTTTGTTCCACATATGTATAGTTGGATTGGGGTGGTTGTCTGGTGGAGAATAGCTGTTTATAAAAAATTACAATTAGCCTCTTACAGAATAAAAAGTAAGATTTTTACATTGGTGAAATCTCTATATGCTGGGTGATTTTAAGTATAAGAAGTAGTAGTAATTTAGGCTTCATTTCCTTTTTTCCCTGACCTTCTGTGTCCCGTTCATACATCCCTGTCTTTTCCTTCCGTGCTTTCTCCTTTGTAGAACAATGAGTGCTGTGGACTTTCTGGCCAAGGAAAAGATCTGGTTTGACAAACCACGCTATGACGAAGCAGAGAGGCGCTTCTACGAGCACATGAACGGCTCACCACAAACCACAAAGGTAACCACATCGCCTTACAAGTTAAATCTTGTGCTCTAAGCTTTTAATCCTCACGCTCTGAAACCACTGCACCATATTAATGTGGATTATTTACATCTTAAGTGTCTTTGTGTAAAGAGTAGATTCTAACAGTACATAGATTTCATGTTTATCCCGTGCTGTATTTAAAATAAATAAAATATTGTTTTTTACAGTTTATTTTATTTAAAAATAAATAAAGTAAAGCTTATATGCCTTCGGTCTAAGCATCTTATTTGAAATTGTAATTATATTTACATACAAATACTTACACGTAGGTAAACTGCTACTACTACTTTTTACTGGAAACAAAGAAATAATTGTACTGTAAATAACTTTAAGTACTACACAATTTCCTGGTAGTTTAGCGTAATATAATTACATTGTAATTAAAAAAACAATTACACCCTTAAAGTGATCCAAAAGGCACCCGCAGCACAAATCTGCTAGAGGTCCAGTTTGACCAGAGCTGTGTCGTTGCTGCTTTTTGTGTTTTGTTTTGATCTTTCTTTCTTTTTTTTATGCCAAGCTGTAAACTTGCTTTTTAATGTTGCAAAGTTGCGGTGGTCTATGGGGGTTGATTTTATTTGAGCCACAGCTGCAGGAAATGCAGGTGTGTGCCTTATTTTTCAGTCCGGGAGGTTTGCAAGAAGGTGGATGTAACATAACCACAGCCATGTTTGCATCAATTGCATCAACATTTTATTCAAATCTTTTGGAATAAAATGTTGTAATTGTGGAGTCTCTCCTTTGGTCACAAAGTCAGAGGTGAATGGACACTGACAGCTGCTCATTTTCTTGAAGGATGCTGGCGCCAACACCATTCTTCAGGACATTGCCCGTGCCCGGGAAAACATCCAAAAGTCTCTAGCGGGGGTAAGTATCATCGAACACGCTACATTTCCATTTGATGGATAACATTGATGTGGTGGTATTAAAAGTGCTTAAATTGTCCAAGTACATGTATACATACTAATATAATTTCACCAGTCCCAAACTATTTAGATGAGAGCATCCAGCCTTTTAGTTTTGGGGGGTAGTTTCTTTCTCTTTTAGGTAAACGCAGGAGACAACTTGAAGTTGGCTTGGAAATAGGAAATAATTTCAAGTTATTCCAAAATGTCAGAGGTCTAATCTTAGCTTACATATTCACAATATGCCCAGTTAAGACTACACACCTGACACAGTGATCGTCATCTTTTTAGAAAGAAATATAGTGCTGTCTGTCATAGCTCATAAACTAGTTTGAATTGATAAAAAATAACATCGGTGTAGTGGTACCGTTTTATGGTGGCAGTCTAATACACATGGGACCAGTTGCTCTACTTTTTGTCTGACTTTTCCTAGCTTTCATTTCCTTGACGGAGGTGGATTAGACTAACTGATAATGGAGATTTTGTTTGAGTTGATGCTCTCTGTTGACCCGAAGGCTCTAAGATATAAATGTGATTTAGTGTGCAAACGTGTTTGTAGTCTGGACTCTTCTGTGACCTCCAAGCTCTGTTTATTTCCCGTAGTTGCTCCAGTTGCTTTCTGTTTTGTGCTCCTCATTGCTCTCCTTTTAGCATGAACTTCATTAAATCCTGCTCCTTCCCTTCTCCTCATTTCCTTTCTTCCCTGAAATCTGCCCCCAAGCTGAAGACTACACTGTGTAACAGAGGGTCTGCTCAGCCTCCCATAAGCCAACATTCTCAGCTTGTAAGTGCCTCCAAAGCTTGTGTGTCACTGGAAGCACCTCTGTCAGTGGACTTTGTTGAAAACCACACTTTACTGATCTGAATACCTCAACTTACAGATGCCTTTTCTGTATGCAGTTTCCAATTCAGACACAGTCGCCTGCATATTTCTACTGGGGTCTGTAAACTGCTACGTACTTGTGCTGTCACTTTCTGGCTCTAGAGCCTGGCTGTTGAGACTGCAACCTGCTGTGTTTTCACACATGGGTGTTCTGTTTGATGAAAAGACTAATATTCCACATCCTCCAGACGTCGCTCTCATTAAACTGCATTGATCCCGCTCTGTTTCTGTCTTTGCGGTTCAGAGCACAGGCAGCAGCATCAGCAGCAGCTCGGCTGATCACGGAGAACTCGTTTCCCGTATCAAGAACCTGGAGCTGGAGAACCAGAGTTTACACAAAGGTGGGTTTGTTTTCAGCTCTGATCAGATGTTAATGCATTTTCCTTCTTTAGTAACAGCAGAGCTATTTTGGTGTCCTTAGCTGAAGTTCGGGTATTATTAGAACTGCGGCTAATAATGATCAAATGACTGTGACAAGACTTTTTTTTTTTATTTAAACATGATTAAATGTGTCATCACATTTTTATTTTTGTCCAATCAACAAGCTCTCTAACTGTAAATCCAGGCACCAGTGTGGCAGACCTACAGAGCTGGGGACCTTTTGTAAAATAGAGAAAAGCGAATGAACAGGATTAACTACTGATTTACATTTGATTGGTTGTAAAGTTAAATGATTATTCAGTGCTGTTGTCTTAACTCTGTGTTTGATCTGCTAGAATATTCACATTCACCTGTTCCTCATTCATGCTACACGCACTCCTGTATCTCGTGTCTCTTTAGTGGTGGATAACTTGAGGGCAGCACTTTCCAAACTGGAATGTCGGGTTGCCGTTTTGGAGAAGTCTCCTGCGATGGTCAGCCCATGTTCTGCTCCTGCTCATTCAGTCCCCTACACAAACGTGAGTTTTTCTACGTTCATTCATCTTTCAGACTCCAGAGATGTTTCCAACCTTTTAATTTTTCTTACAATGTTCAGGGCACCACTGTCCAGCAGAAGACTAGCATCCCAGCTAAAGAGGAGGAGGAAGAGGAAGAGGATGACGATGATATTGATCTGTTTGGTAGTGATGAAGATGAAGAGGCAGAGAAACTCAAAGAACAGAGATTGAAAGAGTACGCAGAGAAAAAGGCCAAGAAACCTGCCATCATCGCCAAGTCCTCCATCTTATTGGATGTCAAACCTGTAAGTCTGTGTGCTGTCTGAACTGATATAAACTGATGATCCGTGCACTCTTCTTGAGGTCAATTATTTAAAAAAAAAAAAAGCTCACTGCTGTGTTTTTCTGCTTCTTTTAGTGGGATGACGAAACGGACATGGCGAAGCTTGAGGAGTGTGTGCGCTCTGTACAGGCCGATGGTCTGTTATGGGGGACGTCCAAACTGGTTCCTGTCGGATACGGCATTAAGAAGCTCCAGATTGCGTGTGTGGTGGAGGACGACAAAGTGGGAACAGACATGTTAGAGGAGGAAATCACCAAGTTTGAAGATTATGTAAGTCATGTACAGTACACTTATTTCTGTGAAGCTCTCATACAGTAAGAGCTTTACTGGGCACCCAGATTTCCTGTCACAGCAGGAAACGTTGATTGATTGATTTAATAATCACAGTAGCATTCACCTCAATGTGCTTTATACCAACAATATAAGACAAAAACCCCAACAATCAAATGATGCTATAGGGAGAAATAAGAGCAGTATGACAGAATAATGTACTCTGCTCAGCACGCTGCTGCCACCTTGAGGCAGAAAGGGACAAAGTGAAGCTGAAAGACTCCATAATACGTGCAGTTGTACAAGAACAGTTTGAGTTACTTTTCTTCAGGGTTACATCAGGAATAGCATCCGGTGTAAAACTCGCTCAAATTAAAACATGCAGTTACTCACTGTCGTGAATAATCCTGGTACACTTAGATTTAAAAATGATTTTATTTTTTTTGCTGTATTTCAGGTCCAGAGTGTCGACGTAGCAGCATTCAACAAGATCTGACCCCGTCCTCTTCATGTCTTCATGTCACGCCTTGATTCTCTGCTGATTGTGTCAACGGTTAAAAATAATAATAATAAAATAAAACCTCTTGCACTGAACCTAATTTCTCATGATATCGTATTTTTTGCGGCGGTCTTGGAGCCGATGGATTTCAACCTTCCTGCATGGCTGAATACCACGAGGAATGTGACGAAGATGCCTGAGGTGAAGGGTTTACAGCAAAGCAAGCTTAGTGGTCAGCACTTAAAAAAAAAAAAAAGGTGTCGGTATTTTTTTAACCTGGCTAGAACACCATAGTAATGCATAGTAAAATAGTAAAGGTTATGTTGAGGATTTTGGTTCAAAATAAAGTTCCACATTTCCACAGACTTCACAATAAATGCCTGTTTTATAGTGCATATTGTGCATCTGCAAGTCAGTTGCAGATGCACAATTACAGATAAAAGATGATAACCAATAGCCCACTTTTTGTGGGCTATTGGTTCATCTTCACTCGCTATTTCACATAATAAAAAACAATTTGATTGGAGGACTTGTAGGAGTACTTCAGATCTGAGTGCACTCAGCCTGCAGTGGTTCAAAATGTGGCTCCATCCTGTCTTCAGTTCACAGTAAAATTTATTTGAATTATTAGTGAAATATGATTATTAATGAAAGTGATTCTTCGTCACTAGGTAAGGCCTTTTGAAGATGCAATATTTAACTTGTCCACTAGATGGAACCATTTAGCCTTGTATTATATAGGCTGGGAGATCTGGCAGAGAGGCAGACTAAGGTGAACTTGACAGGTAAGATAAAATGATAAAGAGATACACTTAATTTATCCCAAAGTTGGGAAATTCCTTTCTTACAAAGTGGATTAAAAACATCAAATATAAAAACAAATACTTGAACACTTGTACCTCAATAACAATAAAATTTAATACAACATTTTAAAACAAATGAGGTAAAAAAAAAAACTTAACCTGAAATAAACTAAAAATGCAATAAATAACGTTTTTTTTCCAAATAAAAATATTAATAGTATAATATATGGAAAAGCAGAATGGCAAAGTAAAAATAAAATAGAGTAATATATAAAGTACATGTGTGAATTTGAAACTAAAAAAAAGGTAGCCACTGGGTATTTCCTATGACCACTAAAACTCTTTATTATTTAGAGTGGGTTATGTAGTATTCAGACAGTCAGAGGTTCAGTTTCCAGCTGCTGCATCTCTATGTGGAAGTGATCTTAGTCAAAATAACAAACCTTTGATGCAGCCGTCTGACATTTGTCTACATCACAGATAAAAATGTGTTTGTGGACAAATAAAAAGCCACTATATAAATCACACTCTAATTATCATGGCTTAAACTAGTCAGAAGTTAAAATGCAGAGAACATTACCCTTGATAGCTGGGCAGCACACCAGTGCACTGGCTGCCTCACAGTAAACAAGGTTCTAGGTTTCAATCCAGTGACAAGACTGTCCTGTCGTTTTACAATGAATCTAAAATGACTGACAGGCAGTTATCTGTCTCTCTGTGTGAACCTGTAAGAAAAACAAAAAACCCAAGAACTACTGATGACAGGGTGTGCCAGCAGAGCCAAACCAAGGGCAAAGAAGCCTTTATGCACCAGTGAATGTCTGAAACTGGCTTTATAGCATTAACTAAGGGCTAAAATGGCAATCCCTTGACCTGTGCAGCAACATTTGTCATTGGATCATTGGTGCAAATTGTAACTACAATTAAATAGTTTAAAAAAAAACAAAACAAAAAACAAACAAGCTATGAGCATATAAATCAGGAATACAACCTAAACTGATCCCGTGGCTGAAATTCTTTCATAAAATAATTGTTTGCTAGTTGGGAAATGATTGTCAAACTAGAAAACATTGAAATGTTTAAAATTCAAGTTGCCAATAAATTAATGGCTCCAGGGGGATGTTTTTTTTGTTTTGTTTTTTTTTTTAATTTGTTGCCTTTATCTTGTTTTGAAAAATTGTTTCAGGTATTAACAGATTTTGAGATGTATGCTAACAGTAGCATAATAACTAGCCTATAAAAGACAATGCTAACATACTAAAATTTAGAAGCTAAACTATTGATTTGACATGGACTTTGAACATATTCTCTCTTCTGGTTTACTAGCTTAGCAAGCTAACATTTGTAGTCCAATATAGGAAACATATGCAAATAGTAATGCATTTTTGCAGCGCTGTCAGCTTTAACGCGTTAACGCAAACTGAGCCATGTTAACGCACCAAAATAGGCAAATCCCCGTTAACGAGTTAGCACAGATCTGTGTGAGGGGTTACTCGGCGTTAAGTCATCACGACCCACTTAACAATGAACCCATCAGGAGCACAGACTGACTCAAAATCCCTGAAATGTCTTTGTCAACGCATTTCGGGGAGTTTGTCCATTCTGCGCTCCAGACGAGTGGAGCGCGTTAAGAATTTCAATCGCGTTAATTGTGATGACCGCGTTAGCGCATTTAGCTACGTTAATGTATTAACGCGTTAACATTGAGAGCACTAACTTTTTGGCATATAGGCTGATCACTTGATATCTCGTACAGCCACAGTAACTGAGATATAAACACATAAGCTAGTCAGAAAAATGTAAGTGTAGCAATATGTGCATATAATTTCACTGGATGTTGCTCTGAAGTTATGGAGCAACACATTTAGAGTGTTGGGGTTAGAATCCACAAAGCATTGCGTTATCCTTTTGTAATAAGGGTGACCAGTTACATTAAACAGTCTGAACAGATTAGTGTGTGTGTGTGTGTAACCCGTTATGAGCCACAGCTGGCATGCATACACGTATGCAGCGTTTCTTCAGTGTTTAACACCTCAGTTCCACAATGGGCTACAAAAAAAAAAAAAAGTGCTCTCTGCTGCCTGAAAGCTGAACCAATCTGGTGCTTTCATCCTTTATTTTTTTAATTTCTTAATTTATTTTTTTTACAGGGATTATTTTTACTTGAATCCTGAGGGAACTCCATTTAATGGAAGTTAATAAATGTATCTAAACTAATTCAGGGATTTATATCTACTACTGGAAAACAAAACAAAACAAAAAACCCAACCCCCCCCCCCCCCCCCCCAAAAAAAAAAAAAACATAACAAAAACTTTCAATTTTCTCCCCAGTGTGAGCGTTACTTTAAATGAGATGTTGATGCGCTAGCAACAAATGAAACAATTATACCTCACTGACAGGTTTCTGCCTCTCTTCCCCGAAGAAAAATAAGCTTTAAAGAGCCAGCAGTGACTTTAACGGCTTGTTAAAATACAGGGTTTTTGTAGCAGCAGAGCCCCTGCGACCTGTTTCACTTTGCAGACAGACTAATGTGGCCTCAGCTAACAGCCTGTCTGTCTGATTATCTGTCTGTGCATCCTTTGACAACCTCCTCCCTTTAAAAGAGGCCCTGTCTGGGCTTTGAAAGGTTGAAATGGGCCCATGATGACAGACGGATGGACGGATGGATCGATGCGGTAAAGACAGGAGAGGTTGTGAAGCAGATGTACTCAGAAAAACTTCACAACATCTGTCTTTTGGTCAGTCATGAGTGACCCAAACAAAAGTCAAAGTCAAACAAGACCAAACACTGAGAGACGAGAGCATTTACTGTCTGAGGCATCATCAGCCCCAAGGGAAAGGCAGACAAAGGAGAGGGTGGAGCAGAGGAAGGAAGGAAAGAAAACCTCCAGAGACCCCCTCTCCCCTGCAGATTTGAGCAGAGGGAGAAGGAAAGAATATAAGCAAAAATAACAGAAAATGCTTTAACCTCCTAAGACCCGAACTCGTTCATGGCATGCATTTTTAATTTCTCTGTGATATTTGGGCTGATTGGGACCTGATGAATGTAAAAACAAAGAATTACCAGATTTTCTTTTTTACCCGATTTTTGTTTCTGAGAAAAATGAGAGTCACATATGAGGACATTCTTTTTCAATTTTGATCAAACAGTGGCAGTATAATGTCCTCGTAAGAGGATTTCAGGCCCTTGTAGAGCAAAATGTTGTATTTTGGTTTAAACAACCCAAAATGTGATGTCCACATATGTGGACGCCCAGGTCCTAGGAGGTTAAAGAACAACTGGTCACTGTGTCAGCTGTCGTCATCTTCAGGTACAGTCAAAGAAAGAGACTGATTTTATAAACCACCATGTGCAG
>VURO01011115.1:8454-25644 GCA_015108175.1 Pelvicachromis taeniatus
TCACTTCTTCCACTTTGCCTCTCTTCCATTCCTCAGCTGCCCCCCCCCCGCTCCCCTCCTGCCTAGCTAGCCTGCTGGGAGTCCAGGCATCCAGGACCTGACGTAAAAATAAACCCAGAAATGTCAGAAGTGGACGTCTGAGGCTGGGAGACGGGGCGCTAGAGAGAGGAGATGTGATGAAGACGAGGGTGGAAGGAAGGAATAAAGAAGATTTCATCCTTTATTTGTTCTTCCCAAATAAGCCACTGGTTTCACTTTCTCTCGCTACACCTGCCTACTTCACTGTTTCCCTGCTGAGGCGGGCGGCGAGAACAAAGGTGCAAAGAGGAAACGGTCAGTGAGCGCCAACATTTGTGATTTCAGTCATGACTGTCCACCGAGGGAGGAAAGTCTTCCAGGTTCATACACTGAAACATCATCTGGCAGCACATGTCCGAACTATTAATGAATATAAAATAGATGTTTCCAATCTTCGGCTCAGATCGGCTCAATAAGCCATTTTAACAGTTCATTTAAATATTAATGTGGTAACAGAAAATCTCCATTTATAATGGAGGGCTTGGCGCCAGAAGGGCGTACGTGGCGATAATGGCTCACGAAAATGAAATCTATACATCACTCGAGGAGAAGCGTTTGGTGCTCCGACGTCAGCCTGAAACGGAGTTGGATCAAAGCGAACGAGCGAAGCGAGGCGACGTCCGCTCGAGGGCGTCACGTCACGTTTGAGGACACCTGAACAGGACAAGCAAAGCCCACGACGCACGCAGCGTGTCACGTTCGCTCCCCGTGTGCGTTCCACGTCCTGATATAGCAGCGACTGCTTTCACGCGCTGTCACGCCGCAGCGCGTCCCGCCGACCAACGGGAGGACAGTTTGGAAGGTGTTAACGAGTAAAGTCATGCACGACGCACGGCGACACTTCTTTCATCATCAACAACACGCAGACGCAAGCTCAGATATAAGTACACACTTAGTACACGCAGTACTTATGCAGGATGGTGTGTGTGTGTGTGAGACTGTCCTCTTCGTCCTGAATTTGAACTATTCTGCCAAACCTGTTAGAGGAAATCAGCTTTGACCAACGCCACCAGCTCCAGGGGAAACTGACGGCCATGGAATAAAAAGGATGCAGTTGGGGAACATTTCTCTCCTTCTAGGGTCAGTCCTTGCTCATGTTCTTCCTCCTCCTCCTCCTCCTCTGTAGGAGAGGTTGGTGGAGAGGCGCCAGCAGAGTCGGTCTGCTGTTTTCTTAACCGAGTTCATCCTTCTCCATTTCCCTCTCACTCTCAAATCACAAGCCTGACGCACTCGGGGTACACGCATGTGCGAGCATAGGGGTAGGCGAGTGTGTGTGTGCACACACAGGTTTACTATCTGCCCTTCACTGTGCTGTGCAGGGCTCCTGTGAGCCAGGCTGTTAAGGGTGGCTGGGTATAAACATGCCCTCCTCTGCAGCTGAAGCCCCCCTCCCCACCACCACTGCTGCTCAGCCTTGTGTTACCAGTTTGTTTAACAACCTGCACTGGCCAACATAGTTCCCCGTAGGTAGAGCAGTGTGTAGCCATCAAATGTTGCCATAAGAAACAAGTGAAATCCTGCAGGCAAACACTTTATTGATCCCCAAAGGGAAATTGTGTCTCGGTGCGTCTGTCCTCTGCAGGAGGATGAGAGCGCCGCGTCAGCTGCTGAGGAGTGCTGCTCGGGATTCAGCGTCCTGCTAAAGGACACTTCAGCAGTCTCGGTGCTTGACACGGTGGAGATCTGAGATGGCTGTTGCAAGCTGATTGGCTTCTCTGTATCTGGATGGTAACAAAGCAAGGCCTACTTCACGCACGTCTGTGAGTCTGAATGCAGACACCACTGCAGCTCAGTCCTCTGTAGGCTCAACACCATACTGGCGATGTATAAAGATGAAAGAGCTCCAGGAATTTCCCCACCGATCAATTCTGCTTCCTGTGCATCTGTGTTTTGGAGCCGTAGGGGAACAAATGGTAAACCCTGGGAAAAACACGTGTTCCCGGCTCCTGAGGATCAAAAACACACGCGTGGACATGAAACTGTGTGTGCGCGCTAAATGATTCATGAGGAGCAAACGAAAACAGGTTGGCATGCAAGCGGAAAAATAGCCTGTCTGCATTTTAGATCAACTCGCCGTGTCGTGATAGCTGGGGCTGAGCTGAAAGCGACGATCGCGTACGTGTGCAGCAGCCTAACACTCCTATGGAGCGCAAAGGGACGAGCGGCGCACACGCTGTATCGGTCACTCCCACTCACACTAGGCGCACAGGTTGCAGGCTGGCGTGACCTTGGCCATCTCCTGTAGCTCACAGTGAGAGCGGCTTCAGATTAGCTGTCCTATTCTCAGAGCAGCTATGCGCTCGCAGCTATGGCAGGGAGCTGCTGTGGCCTTCAGTCTGTTCTAAGAATAGGCAGCAGGGTCCAGAGAACATCTCCCTCCTCCCCACACACACACTTCTCATGTAAACACATACAAACACAGGCCGGCGAGACGTTCCTCCATAAAATCCAATTGGTTTTATGAATAATTTGCATCCTAATCACATTTATCCTCACATCTGAAACCATAATGTGAGAGATCTACTTTTTATTCCACCTTTCTTTCCTCTTCCCCGCGCTCCTCTCCCCTTCGCCTCCCTTGTATTTCCTTGCTTTCCTGCCTCCTCCCCCCCGTGTGCACTAATGTGGAGGCTGAATCTAACCCTGCTGGATGACATTACTGTGCGCTGCCTGCTGGCCTGTCTGCCTGCCTGGGGACTCTAAAATAAAACCCAGCAGTAGGCAGAGCCAGAGTGAGAGCACATACTGTATAGGCTGCCTGACTGACATGCTCCGATAGAGCACGCACACACAGCCGGCCAGAAAAGCTCGCAGAGGACAGAGCGCGCAACAAAGTGTGTGCCGAGTGTGTGTTTGTGAGTAAAGACTTGTGCGTGCGTGTGTGTGGATGTAGTGAGGGGAGGCGAGCGGGCCTCTCCAGCTGTGCCCTGTCAATCATTTATGACCTAACGCTCAGAAAAGCAGAGGAGGGCAAGGTGGACAGACTGAGAGGGAGAGATGGTGTTTCTGAATTTCCCCTTTTGTTTGATGGAAAATAAGTCAAGGAGGGGCAAATGAGCACTGAAAGACTTACAAGTGTGTGTGTGTGAGTGTTTGTGTGTGTGTGTGTGTAGTGTGAATAACACACCGCTGCCGGAACCCCATAGCCTGAATTCAACATCCCTCACCCTGAACAAGTGACAAAAAGATAACCACGTTTCACTTCATCGCTTCACGCCCTCTCTCTCTCTCTCTCTCTCTCTCTCTCATGCATTCTCTTCTCCCCTTCTCCCCACCCCCCCACTTCCTCACCTCACCCTCCCACCCCCAGCTCTCACTCTGTCTTTCCACATGGGTGGCCATCCTCTCCCATGTCCCAGAGGATGGGAGGCTGCGCGGCAGCTTGGCAGGCTGTCAGGGGAACGCCAGAGAGCAGGGAACATGAAGTGACTGGAACAGGGATGGGGAGGATTTGGGGTGGGGGCAGACCACTGTGGAAGAAGCAGCTTGGCTTAGCAACGTTAGGCGAAAGATGCAGAGGGCTGCTGACACAGATGCAGAACTCCCCCCTCACATACAAAAAAACCCCCTCCACTGCTGCACATAGCTGGAAATAACAAGGCAGCAGATGACATGTCATCCTGTGCCAATCACGCGGGCCGGCTCGAACACGGCGTCAGCCGCAGACGTGTCACGATTTATTGACCTGTAATTGCCCCGCACATCCTGCAGAAATCAGAGCAATTCTGGAAGAAGACAACACTTCATCAAGTGTGTGTGTGTGCGGGCTCGGCGGCCATGTCTGCTGGAAGGCATGGAAAACACCAGGATAAAAACAAACATGTCCTTTAGCTCGGAGCACGCCACAGCTGCTGCTGACCAAAGCTAAGGTGGAACATAATACCATCGTTATGCAGCAGCTTGATTTGTACGGTGCCAAATCACAACAAACTGTTGCCTCAAGGCGCTTTATATGGTAAGGTACAGACCTACGACAATACAGAGAACCACAACAATCTGACAACTCCCCATGTCCAAGCACGTGGCGACAGTAGGAAGGAAAAACTCCCTTTAAACAGGAAGAAACGTCCTGCAGACCGGTTGGGGGTGGGGGAAGGAAGACGGGACAAACACACACTGTGGAAGAGAAATGAATAATAACTGATGGTTCAATGCACAGATGCGTATAAACACACAGTGAGTGGACAAGAAACACAGTGCATCATGGGAGCAGCCGAGGCCTATTGCAGCGTGAGGAAAGCACAGTTTTCAAGCTAATCTTCAAACAGAGGACGTAATAATGCTAAAAAAGCTAATGCGTTGTTTTAAATACAGCAGAAAGGCTCAACTCAGAGACCCACACTCACGCCGACTCGGCGTCACGGTCGAAGCTAACACTCGGCCAACACTCATCCCGATGCTACAGAAGCTAACGATGCACGCTCCCCTCGCCTCGTCTGCAGCATTAAAGGAAGGTGATGTCACATTAACAACACAGATACTGCACAATGACACAAGGCGCTGCATATCTCCAATACACGACATTTTCCAAGTCTCAAGGGGAAGTGTGACTTGCATTAGTGATAAGTCACTAAAGCACTTCTCCCTTTGGTCTTCCTTCAAAACTCCCGCCACATCACAGAGCAGCCTCGTCCCCAAACAACAACATGACACTCTGCCGACCCGCGCTCCCTCCCTCCTGACGGAGAGAAGGGGGGGGGGGATGACAGCAGCTTTAGATCTGACATCAAATGCCGGTGAGAGAGTGAGACAGAGGGGCGAGCGGCTACATCTCTGCCGTGACAGCTTGCTGGAAGAGCCCGGCAAATGCCGAGCAATTTCTCTCTCCTCGTCTATCTACCCATCGCTCCCTCTCTGTGTCGCCCATCAAAACTTGCCGCCGATTAGGATCTGGGCGAGCCGCACGCTTTGGATGGGATGTGAAAACACACGGAGAACCCAAGGGGTAAAACGGCGGGATTAAAGTGGCGAGGGAACGTGGGGTGACGGTGGTGCTGGTTCAAATAGATCGGCCCCCGCGACTGCAGCGGCTCCTAGCCTCGTCTCGCTCTCTCGCTTCGGATTCACACACCGATACATCAAGGCCATTTCTCATTATAGCACAAGGGGGGAGAAAGCACTTTCATGATGCTGCTTTAGAGAGAAAGACTGAGAGCAAAAGGGAAGGGGGCTAAAGAGTGTGGGAGAGTGAAAATGAAGGGAAAAAGAAGAAATGCCCGGATAAAACAGGCGACGTGCTGTTAGCACATTATGGACACGTGTGCACGAGAAGGATGAGCGATGAAGGGCCGAGCAGAGCAATCACCGCCCGGTAGAAACACAGTCGAGTCGACCGTCGCCGTGTGCCGCGACGACTTCAAAAGTGTCCGTGCACGGAGAACATCACGGCTCAATTCAAGTTCATGCACTTCATTTAGCTTTTCTTGCAGTTTATTCTTCCGTTCCCGGGGCTGCTCCAAAGTGCCGAGTAAATTAAACTGCACACACCTCAAGCACTGCCAATATTTGCGACCATTTGCAAATGTCTATTTATTCTATTCTTGAAAGTGCTGCAGAGCTGCGAGCAGAGAGACGATGGAGTAAAACGCGATTAGGTTGGCCAAAAAGAAAAAAGCTGGAGCGGCCCACATCTCCCTCCCTCCGTGGATCAGCCTGGCCTCGCCGTTTCTTCTCAATTACTCCTCCAGTCAACCTGCTCGACGCGTTACAGCTCGCACAAACGCCAGCAGGCAGCGCTCGTGGGTTTGCACGCGTGACTGCGTCGCGCACGTAGAGGCGGCGTCTGTGCATATGCTTCCCTGTGCTTGTGGGCGTACGTGCGAGCGAGGGGACGGCACTTAAGACCACGACATGACACGTCCGGGCCTCTTGGCTTCGGCGTGGACGCCAGTCAAAACACAGGCACGAGCGCTGAAATGAGCAATCGACCCCCCCCCGCCGAGACATGAGAGAAAGGGGCAGGTCACAGGGTGAGAGGAAGAATCTGATTGGACAGCGAGGTGGACGTGCACTCAGAAATGAGCCTGATGCAGGTTTGAGGTTTGACTGAACGAGGTTGGTGTGTGTGTGTGTGTGTGTGTGTGTGTGTGTGTGTGTGTCACAGAGACGTTTGTGCACTTTGGTCCACACGACTGTCAATCACTCACCGGCAGACTAGAGGGGCGGTCGTGGGAGACGTTGTCCTCACTGTTAGCCTTCCCAGAATTCCCTGGGGTCGGACCCCTGATGCTGTAGCTCTCCGGCGGGACCTCCTAAAGAGAGAAACAGGGAGAACCAGTGTCACTGAGGAAAAGGCCAAAACATCAGGGCTTGAAGAATCGCAGCGCGTGGACAGCCTCTCTTTGTCGCCGTTACTTTTCGGGCGCTGTGAAAAAGTATCCACCCGCTTTGTGTGATGGCGGTGACAGACGTCACCATATTGGGTGCAGTGAAGGCGCTCATTTCAAAGCGGTCCTGCTCCAACTCGCCGCATCTGTGAACAGGTTATCAGTCGTCTTTGTTCAGGTGCACGCCAGCGTGCCTTCGGGACACACACTTCACAACTCTTTGATACACAGATGTGGATTCTTGCTGAAACGTACATCTTTGTTCTCCTCGTTAATGGTGACACGAGCTAAACTGCTGAGTATCTGTCGTGCTAAGTATCACTTACATCACAGATTGAGCGTCTTCAGCGGCGGCGCGCTCGGCCGTGATGACGAGAGTCTGCAAGCGTGAGCGAGCGAGGGCTGTGGCGAGCGTCGGGTTTGCGGGGACGTAATAAACACATTCCCAGTTAGATCAAGTCTCAACACAAAGAGGCCGCGAGCGTTACAGTAAAAAAGTATCCAAACACACCCATCAGCACGCCACAGCCACCAATTCATTTCAACCAAATCCTAGCCTAACCACCCACTAATCCTCCAGACACACACACACACACACACACACACACCAGTGCACACACTCCTATTGTTCAATCCAAGTCATTTTCTTCCCCTCTGTAATCACAAGCCTATCTAGTGTAAACCAATTTTCTCGCCATTGTCGGAGGTGTTGCCCTCTCCCTCCCTCTGCATCTCTCCCTCCTTCCCTCTCGCTCTTCTTTTCATTCACCACGAAGGTCGTTCCTCCATCATGTTAAGCGTCTGCGGCACAATAGCAACTTGTTAAAGAGCTCCGAGTGGAAGGATTAGTGATAACTGATCGGCGAGACACAGCGAGAGATCGCGCACAAGTGCCCGCGCGCACAATCCCACATATGAAGCGCACGCACGCACGCCGCACGCAAACACACGTCTTGGGGTATTTTACTTTGAAAATCCATTTTTCCCCCCACAGTTTGATTTCTTATCTGTTGTGTGATTATATTGTAGTAGGTGGGCAATATTGCAGTCAGAAAGGTGATATAATTTTGTAGCTGGAGATTATCCGGCACAGCCAGAGATGTATCATGTGAAAATTGATCTATTATTAGAGCATTAAATGTGTAATCGTCTGTGGATCCAGGCTACGAATGACGGAGGAATAATACGGCACGTCTGCAGATCCTGAAGAAAATCTGATAGCGAGTTCGTTTCTTAAGCTTCCTGCGTGGAGGCTGCGTTAGCACACAGGCAGGGTGACGCCGTCGCCGTAACGGCCACTTTTTGATTCGTCTAAATGCTTTTTTTGTACATGTGCTTTGTGATGAGTTCATATTTTACCTTTTATATATAAAGGAATGCAGTCACACTCAGCTCGCCTCGTGTTTAAATACGTATTTAAATGATGAACTTCAGAAACAGCTGACTGCTCTTTAAACAGCCCGATGTTCACTGAACTGTTAGTGAAAGTGTTTAAAGAAACTGGTCCTGGGTCAGAGTTGACCTGACAGCTTTCCACGTGTCTCATGTCATTTCTCATATGCATTATGAGGTCACTGATTGATCTCGTGACTAAACCTAAACGGGAAAAGTCAAAAGAGGAACGTCACGCTTTCTCTACACTACTGGCAAGACGGCTAAGACTTTTAAAGTGGAAGGATGCAGCCCCGCCCACGGTCTCGCACTGGATTAGGGATGTATTATTCCATCTTAAATTAGAGAAAATTAGGTTTGTTTTGAGAGGCTCTGTAAATAAGTTTAATAAAGTCTGGAAACCCTTTCTGATATTTTTTGACCAACCATCTACAAAGGTCCTTTCTTTCTTTATTTTTAATTGTATTTATTTATTTTTCTTCCTTCTTATTTTGTATACCTTGGCTGGTGTTATTTTGCATTGATGTGAATTGTTTTTCCTTTTGAACTTTTGATTACTAGACAGCGAACAGGGGTGTTGTTTGCTTGGGTGGGTTTTTATTTTAATTTCTTTGTTTGATGTTTTGTACTTTTGTATTTCATTGTGAAAAATGAAAAGTAATAAATATATTAAACACTAATATTACATGGAATGCTAACTTGGGCTAGCAAAACAGACACAATTTACTTACTAAAGAAATCGAACAGTTCGCTCTTTCTAGTACATTTAAAAGGCAAAGAAGACAAAAAGCACCTAGCCACAAACCCAATACAATGCACAAACTCTAATGTAATTAAATGAATGACTCTGCAGAGAATAAAACTGTACCTGGCTGTAAAAATGTTGATTTCAGCTCCAAAGATTGTCATTTTAATGTGGGAGTATATTAGGATTGACCCACTTTTGGAGCCATTTGAAGAACTACACTTTTAGGCACTTCCATACTGGCTTTATTTTCCAACGGTGCAGGTCACTGCTTCCATAAAAGTAATAGCAATCTAAAATTTTACATAGCAGACGGATAAGCGGTGCAAAGCGGTATTTTAATCAGTAGGCTTGTCTTGCTAATTAGGCTTTATTTCATATAATCTGATTAGTGATGCAGAATACTACAGAACGCTCTCTCACTCAAACTCTAAGTACACCCTTTCATGGAAAGTCTGCACAAAATACTCCTGAACTACATATGGAAAACCCCGTGCCTCACACATTTGCCTACACAAATGTGAAGGTAATCTAAACATCTACTGTCTTTCTTTGTCTTGTGTTGACGCTAAAACCACACAAGCAAAGCTGCAGGCCAACCAGGGCAGGACTCTAGCGAAGACAGAACTACAGCGAGCCTCACTGGGCTCATTGGTAGTCTGACAGCAGCCATAGAAAGCACTTGTGATTACTTCCCTGTAATCTATGGTCTCATCTGAGGGGCCAGAGGTCAGTTAACTCCTGTTTCTCTCTCAGTTTCTATCCATTTCACTCTTCGCTCCTTTCAAAGCTCTCTCCTTTTTTTTTTTCTCTCACTTGAACTCAAACAGTGGAAAGAAGACGGTCAAAGCGGTCTGTTTGCTCAAGATCACTTCATCACACAATCGCTCAAACAGTGGAATAACTTCAGTGACGAGGCCCCTCTGGGATTCTGTTACTTGGAGAAGACCAGGGGAATATCAAAGACTGACATAAAAGACTATGCAAAGGTTAGTGTCCTGAGCTGTACTTTTTTAGGATTTATGGAAAGTGCCTATTTGCAAGAGCAATGTGTTTGAAGTCGCTGTACTCAAGATTTATATTATATATTGACTCATTGACTCATTTAAGATATCAGCCTTACTATGGGTTCACAGGGAGGCAAACACAGAGCAATGTAGCTACAGTAGATGAACAGTATCCAAAAGTCATGAACCCAAACCTCATCAGAAATGTCTCAGTGGAAGGGTGGCTGTCCAAAAGCCATTCTTAAGGAAGGGGAACAGACAGAAACCTTGAGGTGTATCAGTGGCAACATTTTTATAGAGTGTGAAATTCAAATTTTCCATTTTTAGATCAAATCACTATCAATATATATGGCGGTCAGAAGAGAGGCACAACAGTGTTTGTCTACGGCATCTGTAAAATGTGGTGGAGGCTCTGTCGTGGCTTGGTGATGTTGTCAAAACTGATGGACACATGTACCATGAGATATTGCGCCACCATGCAATGCAATTTGGAAAGTGTCTTTTTCCAGCATTACAACGATGCCAAACACACTGCCAGTGCAGTAAAAGCATACCTGGATAGCAAACGACACAGTGGAAAACTATCAGTCATGGATTGGCTTCCCCGACATTACTGAAACAGTAATCCACAGACTCTCGGTCATCTCGGGCTTCTTGAAGTGAACTTAAAGAAGCCGGGAGAACTCATTTTAATTTTTAGATCCAGTATTTTTCACTTTGCTTTAGTGTTTGTTTGTGTTTTCCATGGCAGAGCAGCTAGAGCTTTGAAATATCAGGTAGAACTGGGCAAACAAGGTTGTAATATGCTAGCAATTTCTTTATAAGTGCGCTAAGTCATTTTTATAAAGAAAGAAGACGAAGCTATTGTTATTGGTGGCTTTTACACCCTTTAAAACCCATCATGCCTGGCAGCTCTTGCAATCAGAAACACATTTCTTTCCAAGATGAGCTCTATAAATACTCTATTTGTTCCTTTGTTTCCTTTATCTGTTTATTTATTCATCTCTATTAGTGTCATTTCAGTAATTACAGTATTTGTATAGTATCACAATGTCTAAGCCAGGGGTGGGCAACTCCAGGCCTCAAGGGCCAGTGTCCTGCAAGTTTTAGATATCACCTGGGTTAACACACCTGAATCAAATGATTAGTTCATTACCAGGCCTCTGGAAAACTTCAAGACATGCTGAGGAGGTAATTTAGCCATTTAAATCAGCTGTGTTGGATCAAGGATACATCTAAAACCTGCAGGACACCGGCCCTTGAGGCCTGGACTTGCCCACCCCTGGTCTAAGCTGACAGGCAGGGGGAAAAAGAACAGGGACAAAATACGTGAAAGTATTATATTAGTGTTGATTTATAGAAGGTTTAACAGCAGAAACTACCCATAACCCTTTGAAACGTATTAAAAATAACATTGAAGTTATTTCCTATATATGACTGAATAGAAAAGACGATATTGCTGCAGTAGCGGGTTTTACAGCAATTAAGTGAATTATAACGAGGCCATTGTTTAGCCACCTGTTCTATAATTCATCAGGATGTGACAGAGGCAGCCACAGGGCGGTGGTAAGGAGAAGTCGTGTGTTTCCGCTCGCGTCCCGTCTGTGAAGCGTCAGTCCTCGGCGGCGGCCCCTTTAAGAAAGCAGCGCCGCACACTGACGAAATTTCCTCGGCCCTGCTCTCTCTGCCAGTCTGTGTAGATCAACAACAGATCGGAGCACCGCCGGTATCTGCAAGCTCCGGGCCAACGGCGCTGGTCAGGAAAGCTCTCTCCAGGGAGAAGAAGGAGGAGGGGGGGACACGCAACTGGTATTTTTTTCCCCACTGTCTGCCTGCTTGACCGCTCAGCAGGAGACGACATTTAGTCGGCATTCAGAAATGAGCGGCTGTATCGTCGGGATGGATGGATGGACCGAGTGAGCGGCGTTCGCCGTGAGACTGGCGCTAATTTGACGTCCTGAGCAGCAGGTGTACAGCAGGATAAAGCAGACTAAAAGGCAATTTCAGTGTTCATGAAACTTTGCTACGATTTACGTGCTGGGTAAGAAACGCTTATTTTATTTTTTTACCTCTCTGAAACACCACAAATGGCTGTCGTTCTGGAGGGGAGGGAGAAAAAAAGGGGGGTTATTATTTTATGACACCCAAGCTGTCCCAGCGTCTCTTCGGGGTCACCCAGAATGCAGAATGTTTTACTTTTCCTTTTGTCTTTCTGGAGACCGCTAACTCGAGGCCTAAGTTCAACCCCCACCGTTTGAAATTAGTTGCCCTTAACAGATAAAAGTATAACGGACACGTTTGTTGTGTCGTGTTAGTTAGTTTGGCCTAACTGTGTCAGAGTCTAACGGCTTTTGGCTGTCGACGAAAAAAATGAAGAAAAAAAACACGATTCTTCTCATTTCCTGGGTTTTATTTTAAAAAAATAAACATCGAGTCTCAACCGAAACACTCAAAAGCGCTTAAAAACACAAACATTAGAGTAATATTTTATTTTTATTTTTCATGTTTGTGGCTCATTTGCCCCCTAAGGAAGAAAAAGTGCTCGTGTGGTGTGTTCACTTACAGTCGGAACCTCTGTCCTCTAACAGGTGCTGTCAAACTGGATTTTTGATGAAACCAGCTGGGACAGGGGTTTAGCTTTCTGTCGCCATACAGAGTTGAAATGTGATTTCTCTTTGAACCGAATCATACTGTAACATCCTGTTTTATGATTGGGACGGGAGTGAGCAGTTGTTGAGGAAGAATTGATTGTTTATATCCTTGATTATGTAGCTGCATGGTGATATAATAGCACTGATGCTGCATGGCCAGAGGGCTGCAAGGAGTAGTGTAGTGTAGTTTCCATGCTGTTTGCTGTTACATCATGTGCAGATCGTGACGGTTTGAGTAAACGTCACCCCAGCAGCCCTGCTCAATAATGCAGGAATTCATATTAACAGAAGTATTTCCTCATGAGTCATTTGTTTTTGGGTTTGAGTTTGCATATCAGTGGTACATCGCAAGGCAGCATTCAGATGCTGCACTGTCCTCAAAAATAACTGGGGATATGATGTTAGGGGGAAAAAAAGCCTTTTTATTTTTGTTGAGCTTAAACTACACTTTGCCTAAAGGGTTGCATTAGTGGGTTAGATAAAAGCTGGTGTATCCTTGTCCCCACCATTATTTTTCTGTCAGTATTTGTTTACTGGTTGCTGTGCTTGTGCTTGAAACCCTTGTTTTGCTTTCAACTACAAAGAGCAGGATTTGTCTAATAGGTCTTGTTAAAGTTCATCATATCTGCGCTGTCCTCCTGCCTTCCTGCTCCCTCCCGAGGGTTGACATCAAATGAAAAGACTGGGCTCAATAGAAGCATTCACAGTGACGATATGATATGTATCGAGATAGTTGTTTTTTTTTTTTCTTTTCTTTTTTTTTTTTAATCAGAGGCGTGATGCCTATATGCTGATAAGGAAACTTGCTATAGCTCTGCCCTGTTACAATGCCATTGTTTGTTTTAGTTATTATTCTGCTTGTCAGCAGCCTGATGCTGTTCATCTCTTCTGACCATCTGTTGCCCTTCACCTGATTATTAATGCAGGAAAGTGAACAAAAGTTGCAGCTGCCCATTGGAACATTCTGGCTGATGCCTGTAGATGAGTTATTTAAAGGTCATGTTAATCCCTCCCTCCCTCCCCATCTCTTTGAGTGTCTTATAAAACTCATACAAGTTGAGAATAGCTCCACGGGTGAGTGTCTTGCTTTATTCAGCCTTGTTTCTACAGAAACTAAGCACCACGGATGACGATGAGGATGATGATGATGAAAGCAGGATGTCCCTACATGGGTTTATGCACCACGTTCAGTGAACCTGTAGCTCTAAAGCATCAGTCACCGAAACGGAAACACCGCACTGTGACAGACAGGTCTTTTTTGTTTTTAAACAAGCCTTTATTATCAGACCTGGCTGCCTAATGTCCCAGAAAACACACAGACAGTGGCCCTCTTGTGTAAGCGCTCAAGCTTTATTGGGCAGCCTTTCATGTATGGATGATGGACACCAGTGATATAGTCACATCACCGGTGTCCATCAATACAGACACTGTTGATGGGCATGGATGGATCGATTTTTCTTTTCATTTATTTATTTTCAAGCTACTCTTATCCTGTCTCATTTGGTTAAAGGATGTTTGTATCATGTTACATAAATAACCAGGGGTGATAGTAAAGGCATGAAGCTGAGTAACAGTATGTTATTACAGAGTGCAAAACATAAACCCACCAAAGTGATACTGAAATGAAAGTAAGAGCCATTTCACGATGTTTAAACGTAAAACCATGTAATGAGTGTCACTCATCATAATGCGTTCTCATGGCTACAAAGACAAATGTTTAATTTAAGAGGTCACCGTGTCTCCTGATGAGTGTATTATGTCAATTTCATAAGGCTCCTCAGTGAGTCTGTGAGTTGCTTTGCAGGATTTAAGAAGCTGTTAATAATCTAGAGTAATAATGTGATTATTTTGCACTTTTATTGGGGGATTTTATTACCAGCTGCAAGCGTGTATAAGCTGCGGTTTTTCAAATTGTGAATGTGTGTGTTGTCTTGTCACAATGCGGTCTTGATGACACTTTGTTTAGCAGCAGCTACTAGAAAGGTGCTTTTGAGTGCTTCGCCAGATCTGTCTCTGGCAGATATTTGTCAGCATAATTCTATCATAGTTGTAACTGTCTAAGTCAGGGGTCACCAACCTTTTTGAAAGTCAGAGCTACTTCTTGGGTACTGATTAATGTGAAGGGCTACCTTCATTGTATGATTTATCTTTTCACCCGACAGCGCCATCTGCAGTTTACTAATAAACACTGTTTACAGTTAAGAATTCTATTCATTTCTATTAGTACTCCTCAGTTAGCCCGGACCCTTCCTTAACCTTAATATTACGTATTATTAGGTTTAATCCCCTGAAACAAAAATGTTTCACAACTTGTGCCTTGAATATTTTGATCACAAATTGGTGTTTTGATTAATATTAGAAGGGATGGTGCAAATTTTCATTGTTATGCAGATGATACCCAGCTTTATCTGTCATTCAAGCCAGACACACTCCAATTAGTTAAACTGCATGCGTGTCTTAAAGACAAAGGTCTGGGGTCACCTCTATTGATCAGGTGACCTCGAACCCTCCTGTAGTTACGCTGCAATAGGCGTAAACCGCTGGGAGCTTCCCATGATGCACTGTTTCTTCTTCATTCACCTCTTTTCAACATTTGTATGTATACAACACTTTGCACTAAATCATTAGTTATTATTACTCTATTGTCTCACCTGGTATGTTTCTAGTCCTGTCTCTCTCTGCTCTCGCCTCCCTCCCTCAAACCCCAACTGGTTGCAGCAGATGGCTGCTTGATTCTGGTGGAGGTTTCTTCCTGTTTAAAAGGGAGTTTGTCTTTCCCACTGTCGCCAAATGCTTACTCACAGGGGGCTGTCTATTGTTGGGGTTTTCTCTGTATTATTGTAAGGTCTTTACCTTACAGTATAAAGCACCTTGAGGATCCTTGTCATTGTGATTTGGTTGATTTTGATTTTGAGACGTGTAATTTGTCAGTTTTAGTAATCCGTAAGTAAATTGCCTATTAAAATAGCTGAACTGTCTACTCAGCTACTCATTCCACATCCACGGGAAACCACGGTTGCAGAAATAACACTTAAGTAGGCCAAAGGGCATAAGACTGCCCGCATGACTGTGTCTGACTGTTGTAACAAGCGTGACCCACATGACCACGAGTAACTTTAAGCTATTAAGGTCATTAGCAGACAATATCCCAAGAAGACACACACACGTACGCACATAGCATATTAGACCTTGATACATCAGGCTTGTAAAGCTCTTCACCCTTAACTAATGTATACAATAAAAACCATTTCAGCCATGGTGTGTGTGTGTGTGTGTGTGTGTGTGTGTCTCTCTCTGCTGCACTGTGGTTTGGTTTCATGACAGCAGCACCAGGTTTTCTCCCCTGGCTGGTGTGTACACAGTGACTTATGATTAGGTAAAGGTGGGCTGAGGTGTCTTTGTGTTTGTACATAGCCGAGCAAATGACTCATGAGGGCTGTTTGTGTGTATACCCGCAGTAACAGTCAGAGCCATCAGACCTTGAGCTAAAGCCCCTTCCTCCTCCTCCACTTCTTCCTCCTCCTCCTCCTGTCCTCTCTTTTCATCTTTTCATCCTCCTATTTAAGCTGCTGTGGTCGAGGCTGCTCCTGGACCAGAGAAAGAGAACCTTTTAAAAAGGAAATAAGTAAACAGGAGGTAGCCTGAAGAACACTCCGGTGAAAGGAGGCAAAGAATAGCATGGGAACACGCAGTGTGCTCTTGAATAGGAGTTTGCCTTGAGACTGAATGCTGCGTCATTCACTGACAATTTTCTGACTGCAAATGTCAGTTTCTGGGGTTTTATTCAAATGTGCCTCTATTTTCTGCCAGTAGGCACTATTGATTGATTGATTATATTATAGGTAATCAACAGCCTGGTTGAGCTGACTATAGGGACTGTCTGAGCTGATCCACCGAGCATGCTGTGAGTGGATTCAGGTGGTTACTGTGAGAACAGATTCTAGCGTGACAGGTATCTAGGCAAGTGGAGGGAAGTGTTTATTAACCTGCCACTCAGCAGGTTTCCATTCACCCCTCGGAGGGGTGGGGGGATAAACCCTCCAGTCACGTTTGTAATTTCCACTCACACGTGCCCATGTGGCCTGTTTCTTGTCTTTAACTCATTGTTAGAATTGCTGCCAGTCTCATTGTCATTTGTTTGATTGTGTCTTTGCCTTGTGTCTTATTTCCTCTTAGACACGAGCAGTGATGTGTGGTCTAGTCTGTTAGTGCGCCTCTCCACTGAAGTGTTTGGACTTTTTTATGAAGTTTGCTTCAATCTAATGAGCTTCAAACGAGCCCCCTTTATGTGGACTCAGAGGAGTTACCCACTGTAGCAAATTATAATCCCTAACAGGCTGTTTAAAGGCAGGTCTGATCAATCTGTTGCTTGTGCAGGGATCGGCTCCTAGGGATTGATGAAATAAGAGTTTTTGCAGTATTTATAATAAAAAATAAAGAAGAAGTGAGTCAATCTTTTAAGTATAGCAAACAAATTGGCAGTTATTAAGAAAAGCGGGTTGGTTGCCGAGGTTGTCACTCCTGAGTTTTTAGAAAAGGAGTAAGAAAGTTGGACTAGTGCTAAGTCTGACACCAAGTCAGTATGGTAGAAAGCTTAACGGCTGGCCAGCCATTCACAAAGCGAAAGTCTTGACAGGAGTCCAGTCAGATAAACCTTGCGTCATGGTATTGTTCGCTCAAGCTGATTAGGTCTCGGGAGGATTACATCCAGAACAACTACTCGTAATCTTTTACTGGCACCAAAAACCATCACAGGCATGTTGATTGCATGTTCTGGGGGTCTGTGCTCAGCTGCAGGAAACTGATCGGGGTTTCCACCAGTGTGTTGCAAACCAGATGGCCAAACGGGCTGACAATAAGGGATCCGATCACTGTGTGTTTGTTTTGTTTTTTTTCTTTTTAAATGTTTCTTTTTAAGATGCTTTCTTCAGGGATGCAACAGTTTGTGTGTGGGTTTTTTTTTCTTTTTTTTTTTTTTTTTTTTCTCTAAT
>VURO01011115.1:25664-43636 GCA_015108175.1 Pelvicachromis taeniatus
GCTTGGCTTCAGGTGTGTGCCAAAAAATCCAACTAAAATGTAATATAATAACCAATAAATCCAAATGCAGTATATCACTTGACTTAATTAATATTGATAAGAGGCAGGTGAGGAGCTGAGCATATTGAGACGTTCTAGAGTAGATGCACTAACGGCTTTGAGTTTTACAGCGGTGAGAGCGAAACAAAGAAGTCTTTGATGTTAGCTGACACAGTTTGTGCATACCACAATGTTAATGTTAGACTGTTAGTGGTTGTGGTTACATACTCTTCATAATCTCGTGACAATGACAGTTTTATTTATATAGCACATTTCATTAGATGAAAACTCCATGTGCTTAACATAGAAAATGAAGAAACGTTAAAAACTGTGTAGGTTTACGTAGCCTTTAGGCAGTGAACACAGCAAAACCTATTAATTGTAGGCCTGTGTGAATAGAAAGGTTTTGAGTCTTTTATTTTTTTTTTTAATGTAAATACAGATGTAATTGGGCTTGAGTGAGCAGGTTGCTTGTTCCAGAGAACAAGACCACAACAACTGAAAGCACCCTCAGCATACTTGGATTTGATTCTGGGTATAGTTAAAAGATCTGAGCCTGACAACCTGAGCGGTCTGACTGGGTTGTAGGCAATCATAAGTTTGTTTACTGTGCTGATAGGAAATGTTAGTGCACCCATTAAAAAATTCCTGTTTGTTAAAGAACAGTTGATCCAGCTGCCTAGTTGATTACAGGAGTAATTGAAGCTGTTGATGTCTCACTAAAACGTGTCATCGTCATCAATAGGCTTCATTTTTTTTATCAGTCTGCAACAGATGTGCTAAAGTTAGTTGCGGCTCCTTTGGTGAATTTAGCTTTCAGCCTATCGGACACTCTTCCGCTTTAGACATGTTTAATATATGAATTTGTACTTATTACCAATATAATTCAGTAGCAGTACAGAGTACAAGTGCCAGGAGGATTGCCAGGATTTATGCATCGGGGAAACCAAACAACCTCTGGCTAAGCAGATGGCACAACACAGAAGAGCTACCTGGTCAGGCCAGGACTCTGCAGTCTATCCACACCTACAGGCCAGTGGACACACTTCCAATGATGAGGATGTCCACATCCTGGACAGGGAGGAACGCTGGTTTGAGCGCGGAGTCAAGGAGGACGTTTATGTGAAAAGGGAAAGGCCATCTCTGAATTGAGGAGGGGGCCTAAGGGTACATCTGTCAAAATCTTGCAATGCTGTGATTGCAGCAAGTTCCCCAACTCTCTGTGAATGGTAATCATGGAAATTGGATCAATGGCCTCTGATCAGTGGGCCTTGATCAGTAGTTGATCACTGGTCATGAGAATTTGCATATAAATGGTCAAGGAACTGACCTCCCAGCCCATTTGTTCCTTCAGTGGTGCTAGTTTCAGTAATTATGCAAATGTGCTGTTTATAAGGTTGGAAACCTGCAGTCAGCTGAGACTGAAGAAGTCACCTGGATGATGAAATGTTTCTCCCACTGAAAATGCTACGTCCAGATGAACACAATCAACCTTTCAGGGTCTGTGAGATTTGTAAACAACAGGGGAGTAAAGACATTTCCGATCACAAGTGTTAATGACTCCTCCTTCACTGCCTGTTCAGCAGCCCGTGTATTTTGTGCCCGCAGGGTTGCCGTCCGCCATGTTAAGGTAAAGCCCAGGTCTGCGGTGTTGACCATGCTAAAGCGCCTGGACAAGATCCGCTTCCGAGGCCCCAGGACGAGAGACGAATTCCCGGATCTGGCCGAGTCGCCGCCTGCCTCCGACAACGAATGTAGCGAGGACATGCAGCTGAAGCCGAGAACAGCTCTGCGTGACACGGAGGACGTCCTGCGAGACCCCGTGAGTGCCCACAGTGTTTGTGTGTATTTGTGTAACTTGGGTTCTGTCTGATGACTATGGCTTTTTTGTGGCATTTTGTGTATTTCATTCTTTCTTAAAGTTGCCAGGCAGGAGATTTGTTTTTACCTTTGTGGTGCTGGTTGCATTTTTTGTTCTCCAGCTTAAGGAGCGCTACAGTTGAAAAGCAAAACCATGTTTTTTTTTGTTTTTTTAAAGTCCTCTTCTTTCTACTTATCTAAAGAGGAAAGAAAAGCGGGAGGGCTTGTCATGAAAAGAAACATGGAGGAGGTGGCAGCAGTGAAGCTTTTCTAATAGTGGACATAAGATATAAGCCATCAGCATGAGACAAGAGCCTAAATACTGGAAGCATTTGTGAGAAGAAGAGAATGAAAAATGGTAGGAGAAAAAAGATTTAAGCGGGGAAAGTGATGGAAGAGGCAAGAGGACAGGAAGTTGGCCTCAGAAGATTGGACTCCAAGATGTCTAGAGGGGAGGGCACGAACAAGATCCAGAGGAAACTGTAAGAAGACTGAACTTTGTGACAAAAAATGATCATGTTTGCTGATATTTCTTCTTCCCACGCTTCCTCAGTGGTGACTAAAACACGAGGATTGTCGTCATTGCCGTGCACACTGATAATTAAATGCACCAGATTAGTCACCTGGTCGTATCCATGTCCCCTTTCATTGTTTTGTTTTCCTTTTGCTTCTTCTTCTGTGTCTCTGTTCAAAAGTAGAGTTTGGATAACTGTTGCTCATGAGTCCTTTCTTTCTTTGAGTTTTCCTGCACAAACTCATACAAATCAAATGAGTGATCTAGCTGAAGGCCCCTTTGAGCATACTTTATAGGCATGTGCAACATGTGTCTGTATTTTCATGTGTTTGTTTACACGTGTGCACCTGTGAGCTAGCGTATATATTTTTCTGTCTTTGCTCTGGTGTTTGCCTGTGTGCATACCAGCCCACTGAGAAGGCATCACCCACATCGCAGCACTGATGACTCACACTCTGAAGCCCTAAAATAGACCAAGATTGCTCTCATCCGTGCTGGGACACACACGTGCACTTTCTCCCATATCTTATAGCCCAAACGGCATGGTGGAAATCTCCCATTTAGTCCACAGTACCCTTAAGAGGTCCTTACTGTCAGACTGGAGCCCACCCTGGCGGCATCGCTGATGTCTGCTTTTTACCCTTCAGGATTGGGTCATATGACTTAAGTGAAAACCTCACTTTCATTGCCTCATCTGTTAAAAAGAGCGTGCCCTTGGGCTGCTGAATACATACACTGATACTTCTTGACAAACCAGCTTGTGTCATCCATATTAAATAGGCAGAATGTCATTGGGCAGATGGCGTTCAGTCATTGAACAGACGAGTGCGTGCGACCTCGCCGGCCTCACTTTACCTGCTGGATCAGGCAGCTTGATCACAGCAAATGTTGGACTTTTAGTGTAGCCGTTATCTATTGTAATGGTCTCTTTCACCCAAGGCCATGGCCAAAATGTAATGTTAATATTCAAATGTGAAAAACTAGGCCTGAATGATATATTCCTGACATTATGTAGCACATTTTCTCTCATTCTGAAGCAGGATATTATAAAGAAATAACCAAACTATGGAAGCATTGCTTCTGCCGCCACCCAAAAAGGATTGACTGTAACAAGTGACCCCATGAATTAAAACGAGCTCTGCAAATTGAATCAATTGTTCTGCCCTAAAATACTAAAAGTACCCAATAGGAACAATGTAAAAAATCAAGTTATAAATTCATTTATAAAGCATATTTAATAATTCACGTTGACCAACGTCCGAGTTTAAATCTAGACCGGGGACCATCAGAACAGCTAAGTGTCGACTGATTGGATCTCCTTTTGCACATATGTCCAATAAGAATATGACGTAAACATCAATATATTCAAATGTCTCCATTTCCTCCAGCTGCATGCATACATTTTAAGTTTTACATATGTCATGCATTTAAAATACTCAACCAGCTATCAGTGCTGAACAGCTTCGAACCTGCCATTCGATACCAAAGCATGTACTCACTAGACATGAGTACTTGAGCCTGTAATGATACCATCAGCATTTAAACTCAAGACTCTGATCTCTCTCTGTTTTTCATATTAAGGTCCAAAGAGCCGTTTTTTTGTTTTTTTTTTAAATGGCAGAAAAAATGCCAAAGAGTTGAGCTCAGGGTTACAGTGATCCTTTTGAAATGTCAACAGTAACCAAACCTGAATTATAGTTTTATGTTACATTTCAGTATACAACAGAGTGGGTTTAAAATTGTCAAGCATGAGGAGCTGTGAGCACCTTTGAGGCTAGAGGCGTCTTTTCTTAGTATACCCTTTTAAGATATATATTTTTTTAATCAGTTTTATTGGATTTTAAAGTGACTTTTCAAGCAACACCTCAGATACCGCAGGCATTTTTAGAAATCACATGGTTAACAGCAAATCTGCTTGAGAAGGGGGGGAGGATGGGTAGTTTCACTGGTAGAAAAACAAAAGTGAAAGTGAAAAGAGGCACAAATAATACTTGTGTGGATGTCTTTACAGCTGCACATGTCCATTAACAAGTGCTGCTGAAGTTCCATGTGCCTGTCACTGTCTGTTGTGGGGTTTTTTGTTTTGCTGCTGGCCAAATACATTTGTTAATTGTTTATCGTCAGACTTGGCAGATCAAAAAGTACCATGGGTGGCCCGCTTGACCGGCGCTCTGTCAAACACAAAGGTCTCTATTGATGTGCTCAGAAGCAGAGCAAAGCTTTGAAGTCTTCCTCTCTTATTATCACCTTCATCTGCGAGGCTCTCTTCTAGCCTCCTGAGAGAGTTGGTTTAAATGCAGGAGTAGAGTGAAGTCGGCAAATGACTCAGAATCGGGGATGACTGGACATTTTAAGGGCGACTCGTCTCGTTACCTGAGCAGGAGCCCAGTCCAGCCCTCACATTAAAGTGCTAACATTAGCCTGCCTCACAATGTAGCAGAGCACTTAGCAGCTGGTCGAATCTTTCCTCTGTACAAGAAAACTGATGCTAATCAGGACATCTCTTAGTTTGTCTTGTTCTGATGATTTTCTCCTAGAGGCAAAGGGAGAAAGCAGCAGAGAAAATGGCTACAGAAGTGTCAGACAGGAAGTGGTTGCATCGGCAGAGGAAGTCCGTCAAAACTGGGCATTTTAAGCCTGACTTGATTTAGACTTGAATGTTTTTCTCTTTAAGATTGGCCATAAGTCCAACTTCTAGTCAGGAGCGGGTATATAGTCTGTACAGCAGGTATCACTAAAAGACAACGTATCAAGTCATATATCGCGTTTTGAAAGCCGGCCTTCAAACAGGAAGGGCTGAAAGAGAGAGTGAGGAAGTGATTGAGAGGTTTCAGTTTTTGTAGGATTTGGAGCTGTCCTTTTATGTTGGGCTTCTAGCCAACAACTGGCAGCATCGTCTCTTTCCAGGCTTTAAACGAGTAAAAGCAGCTGAATACTCTCCAAAGACATTAACACTACTATGTATACTCACATTTTTAGGAGCGGATCACTGTTTGCTTTTTCTGGGAGTTTTTCCCCCCCCACTTTTCCTCACCTCACTTTCTAGAAAAAAAAGATTATTGTGGTCAGAACATATTGTATTTATAGCCTAGTGTTTGTGGAGGAAAGGGCCGGTATAATGATGAAGCCTATGAAATAAGTGAAAAGTGAGAAATGGCTAATCTGAAGAAGAGAGGTGCAGAAACTACCCTGAGAGTTGTGGCTCAATAAACAGGACAGTCTGTGAAGAGCTCAAGAGCTACAGGATGAAGTGGGTTAAATGTGCTCCTTGACTCAGCTCACCCACACAGTCATGGACAGAAAAGGTGCAAATCATGGAGATGCGAAGAAACCAGTTTCTTGAATCTTATAGGATTACTGTGCACAATGGCAGCACAGTTTTAAAACTCAGCGCTTTCTAAAGGTGCTTTATACTGTACTGTAATAATACTGCAAAACCCCACAAAATTAGACAACCCCCTATGAGTAACGGACTTGATAACAGTGGGAAGGAAAAACTCCCTTTTAACAGGAAGACACCTCTGTCAGAACCAGGCTCTTTTCTTCAAACAGAGGGCTTCCTAAACTCCCATCACACGCTCATTAAAAAGAGAGAGGGGGAACACAATAATTAATTAGCTTATAGTAATCCAGGGTGACGTCAGCGTTTTACCTACTTTTGATAACCAGGACATTATGAGCGTGAGCGGGTGCCTGCTTAAAGCATCAAAGGCGTGTTTAAGTGGTGCATCATTGAAGGACATAAAACAAGCTGCTCCCCATGCAGCAAAAACATCTGTTTGCTCCTCTGTCCTCTCCTCACATCTCCTCCTCGTCTTTCTCCTTCGTGCCTCTTTTTTGGTTCTCCTTTGTCCTGCTGCCCTCTTTCACTTTCTCTCTTTCACCCAACATCCCTCTTCTTCTTCGTGACACACTTCCAGGAGAGGCTCTCATTTGTTTTCTTTGAAGTGCTTCTGTATTCAGGGACGCGCTATCCAGCTCGGTGTCGCTGTCTTACCAGCCTTCGCTCTCGTTAGACTTTGGCTCTCTCCCAAAGCACTTTTTTGTTTTTTTAGGTCACCATCGGTTTTGTGCTACTGTGCTCTCTTCCTCTGCCTCTCTTGCTTGAGATGTTGCAGTGTGTCTATGCAGGCACATGCAAACCTCACTGGTTGCTGTCAGGAAGAAGCTGCTGCAGTGTGTGTGTGTGTGTGTGTGTGTGTGTATGCGTCTGTTGTGTGGCAAGAGTCTCTTAAAGGACCCCTGCTATAGTCGAGCAGCGATGCTCACCCTGCAGTGCTCATCATGCACTAGCACAGCCGACTCTCTCATCCTGTCCTCCTCCTTCATCACCCGCTTTCCCCTTTTTTCCTTCCCCTTTTCTGCTTATCCCGCTCACCTCTCCCTCTCTCTCACACGCAGTCATCATCTCTCAATCGTTGCCATACATTTCGTCCACTACTCCCTCTGTGCGTCAGGGTTGTATCCCTCAGTCAGTGCTGTTTGAGTCATCAGTGTTGCTGTAGTCAGAAGAGGTGGGGTGGGGGGGGGTTCTCCTCTTTTTCGCCTTCCTCCTCCTATCTCGCTCCTGCTGGACTCGACCCAGGAGAGGAAACATTGGTGTGAGTCACTGCACCATGCTAATCTGTGTGTATCAGATCATATGGGATCTCCCTGCTTGTACTCGCGCGGATTTTGTCGCTTGCACGGAAATCCGAATTCAAATCTGTTTTTCTTTTTGTTTTGTTTGTGTTTGCCTGCGTGCCTGTGCGCGTGTGTGTGTCTGTGCGTGTATGTGTGCGTGCACACAGGCTGGTTCGGGGTCTCCCACCATGGCTGCAGCCATACAGGACTTCCAGAGGTCGGAGTCGGACCGGCTCAACGAAGTCAAGGGTCATTTGGAAATTGCCTTATTGGAGAAACATTTCCTACGTGAGTATGCACACACAACTCTTATCTGGGCGTTTATTTTCCAGCTAAATATGATTGGTTAAGCTGCTTTTATTTACTGAATATTTGGTTGTGTTGCTTGCACTTAAAGCTGAGAAATCCAGTTTTTGAGGTGCCGGTGTAGGCATCAGCCAAACAAATTACGTTTATTCAAATGCTCCAGTCTGCCTGTTAAGCCAATGAACCTTAGAAAGAGCAAGGTGGCTGTATGTAATAGTTTAGCATCAAAGTGTAGGAGAAGGTGATCACTGAGGTGACTAATCAGCCTGTTCTAAATGAACGCGTTTCCTAACAGGCAGCTAACTTGGCTGATAACTTTTAATTGAAGCTCAGCTACCTTGCTTTGTGACAATTGGTTGCTGTTGCTATGGTCGCACCAGCAAAAATAGGCACACAAACGTCTGGAACACCCACCGTCAAGCACCGAAGCAGCATATCTGAATCCTGCCTCAGATTTTCTGAATTACCCAGAACGAGTGATGCATCAGTTCAGTTGTTTCACTTCAGGTCTTATTTAATCTTATTTGTGCTTGTTAAGTATCTTTACTGTTGTTTACAGTCACACTAGTTCTTTCTGTTTTGCTCTATGTGCACCTTTTCAGGTGAGGAGTGGATCTAACACTGAGAATGTAACTAGAGTTGACTCTGACTAAATGAAAGCATCCTGGTGAGACACAGAGAGGAGGACAAAGCAGCATCACAAGTTTCCATTCGTGTCGTCTCATTTAAACCACAGTCTGTGGTTAAGTCACAAACTAGTGTGGAGCAGTTGGTGCACTGCTGCTGACACGTGGCACACGCAGACCAGCAAAGTAGCTAAAGACACCAGCACCTTAGATTTGCCCGTTGTCGGCGATAGATGATGTATCTTTGTGAGTGACGATTGGGCCGATAACCAGTCCAACTGTCGGATCTCTCCGATCCGTTCCCATTGTTCCATAGAAAACTCTGTATATGGCGAGATGATTTGCAGCAGTAAGAGAACGAGCAAAGGAGTGAAAGTGTCTGTTGCGTTGTGTTGCACTGGTGGTTTTGTGTTGTAGAGATATTGCCTCATCAATTCCTTATCTAAACGACCTGATTGTACGGCAAATGTAGCAGGCAGCCTCTTATGTTGAAGACGTGGTTTTTGGTGTAAAGAGTCAAGTGTCCAAGAACTCGTGCTGGCACTTAGTGATGTCTTATTTCTACATGTGCTTGTTATTTTAGGAGTGATACATGTTTCTGTTCAAGAATGATCACACATGTTCTAAGTTCCTGCAAAGTGACAAATATAATCTGTCTGTGTCATCTTGTGATCTCACTGAATTTGTGGTTTAACTGTCTGAGGCTGCAGTCTGCTTAGTTTTATGCATTGCTCGTGGTTGTTGTGCACAACATGGTTATGTTGGACTGCCAACGTAGGAGCTGAAATAGAAGCTTCTATCTGATAAGCAGCAGTTGGTTTTACCAGAGGTTGTATCAGAATTTGACTGAATTTCTACGACCTTGTCCATCAAAATAATAGACAGTGGTACCATGGTGACAGAGGCCACACCCATTGTGTCATACCCAAATGGACCAGGTGCTTGCTTGATCAGTGTTTTGTGTACTTGACTGATATAGATGGCTTTTCGTCTGTGTCTGTGTTGTTCTTTCTGCTGCCTCATTGGACACTGAAAATGATCAGCTGCAGCAAGGTCAGAGTTTTGCTGGAACATTTCCCTCGGGGATTTGAGAAGAGCAGCAAACTTTCCAATCCTGCAAGCACGCGGTTTATCAGGAGGACATCTCCCAGTTGTTGTCGCAGACACTGAAAGCGATGTAATGCTTTTTAAACAGTATTACAGTAGATCACCATCAGTGTTGTCCATGACAGAAAATACTGAAATTGTACTGTCATTAATGTGAATGAAGTGATGAAATACTCAAGTTCAGGCATTCTGTTGTGCCATCATCAGGTTAGCTTAGCCCTCTGTAAGGAAGCATTTCTCCAGTTTCTTTAAAGCAAGTTAAAAGGGAAACCTATACGAGCACAACACTGAACAAACTAGGGTGACTGTGTAATCCGTGCTACAATTGACAGTAACAAAGGCAGTATCATCTTGTTTTGGTAGCTGTATGTTAGCAACCCTGACATTACACTGGAAACATAATGGATGCAAGCAGCTGCTGCACCAGTGTTAATCAATCGTCCATGCTACACCAGAGAGGCAGCCTGGGAGGAGACATTGCAAAGTGCTAGTGAACCCAATAACCTTGGAAAGCATTTAATGTTTTTGGACCTTATATAAACTCGCTCGATGTGTTTTAATGTTTTCAAATGGATTTCAATCCTTCCATCCATCGATTTTCTTCACTGCTTATCCAGTTCAGGGTCTTGTGGAGAATAGAAATGATCAAAGGACAAGGACAGGTGGCCATTCAAGCTCACATTCACATCTATGGTCATCGACCATGTGCCTGTTCACAATTCACAAAAAAAGAAACTGCTACCCCAATAGAATTTGTTAAAATGTTGTCACACTTACACACAATGATCTCCTGATTGATTTGAACTCAAATCGTGCTCAAGGTGAAAGTCAGGCTTGCCATTCATTATCGGAAGATATCCGCCTCAATCATAAAATGATTGATAATGTGCTAACATGGTGACTTTATAAGGGTTATCATTATAGCAGATTGAAGCAGATTTTCAATCATTAATCCATTAATCTGTCGATTTTGCTTTGTAAACACAAAGCAAGTGTCTTGACTGACTGCATTCAGTGTGTGCACTCCTTCCTCTGTGTGTGCCGAGTTTCCTGTGCTAGGTGCTGCAACCCACCAAAATGTTGCACCCTCCTGTAGGTCTGCCTGTAGTCCTGACAACAGGACCTCATTTGTCATCTTAACAAACTCCATTTGCTTATGAAGGTGAGGAAGGTCATTAGTGTAGCTTACGGGTATCTTTGCAGTTGTCATCACTGAGAATAGCAATGCACTATTGATGGCAGAAGTAAGTAGGGAACGTGGCAGATTTTACTGTATATTGTTTAGTGATTTATTAAGAGGCAGAGGGGAAACGGTGTGAAGCAGGTTAACTTGGGGTGAGAGTCGGGGGGGGCCTGGACGGTGCTTTTCTGTTACAGGCTTGTCTAACCTGGTTGGTGTGTAGTGTGGGGTTGCTGTACCTTTACAACAAGGTTGTTGCCAGTGGTCTGTAATGGACTGTCAGGTCTCCACCCGCCCTCTTTACCTTTTCTTTTAGCAAGAAAGGGAAAGTGTGTTCGTATGAAAGAGAATACCTCAGGCTGTGTCTTCTCTCATAACGCCTAAGCTAAAAGGGCTGGACCCACTGTCATACTGTCAGGATGCGAGCTGGAGAGCTATTTTTCATGGATATCTATTACTTCCCTTTCCAATTGGCTCATTGCTTTTTTTTTTTTGTTGTTTCCATCCTGCCGAGCAGCTCTTTCAGATTCTACCCACCATTCCCTGCTCTCCACTTTCTGGATCAGCACTATGATGTTCCTACGTAATTCCAAAGCTGTGACAGCTCAGAATAGCCAATAACATGGGAGCCACTTGACAAACCTCTGTGCACGCTTCTTTCAGTTAGTCTTCAGTTCCTCTTTCACTCTAAAGTTATTCATTTCTCTCACGCCTCTCAATCTCTCATTCCATCTTTAGCCGGTGTAATCGTACTTCTGGGAACACTGAAGCATGACAATCCATTAGCACCTAATGGAGTCCTGCTCGCTCTGCCCTGTGCTCGTGTTATTTTTGGCTTCTTTCTACTACTCCTGTGCGCTTTCCCCTTTCTCCCTGTGCCGTCGTCGTGCAATAATCTATGGAGTGCTGAGTTTATGGGACGGCTTGCACAATATAGCCTGCTGCACAAGTGGTTATTCACGATTTTCTCAGTGCGTGTTAAGCACAGACGAACACAGATTTAAATTGTGACATACACGTTGTCATTAGTTAAAGCTAATAAGATTAGCAGGGTGAGACAAAAGACTCCTTGTAGTGAGACATTGTAGTTTTATGTGTTGTGTAATGGTTGTTTCTGGGACATTGGTGCTATAGAAAGACACTACGCTGTACTGTGAAGCACCACATTTTGGTCATTGACATGAAGAAGTGCAGCTTAGAACATTCTTATTATTGATGACACCATTATTATTAGAGACACTGTACAGCCTGTTGCCTGCAGTGCCTCCAGCCAGTCCAGTGTGGCTACTTCTTCTTACTCAATTATTTCCAGTCAGTTATGCAATACATAGCAAAAAGTACTGGGCAGCTTGCATATCTAGAGGAGCTGCTCGACCAGTGCATGAAGCTCCTGATGCACAGTTTTTGTGCTGATGTTAAAGCCAGAGGAGGTTTGGAACTGGACATTGAGCACCCCTTTTGCCACTGCATGGATGAGATGCTGTGGTTGATACAACTTTGACTTTGCAATACTATCAGCAGCAGTTGGAAATGTTCACTTTGCATAAACTGTAACCCAGTTTCGACTGTTGGCTGGTGCCTTAGTGTCTTGAGGTGGTGGCCAGTGTGTCATGTGCTGGTCACTGCCCAGTCACACACAGCCCTGGAGACCAATCTGGCATTTGCCAGGTGAGTGGCAACTGGGAATGTACACACATCCTTAGTGAACACCGATGGATACTATCTAGTGAGGCTTACTAACATTATGAAAAAATGCCCACAATAAGTAAAACAGAGTGGAGCAAATGTGGAAAATTGTGGCTGAAAGTCAGTTGTTTGTCACTCGTGGTTAAGAGAGCAGTTGTATTGTTGTTGTTTGCTTACCGCAAGCACTTTTGTGTGATGAGACAACTAAGATCTTAGCTTTTGGGCTCATTTCAGCTCCCATTTCTGTTTTAAATTCAGTGTAGCGTCTTCGACTGCAGGGAAAGGCCTTGGAAGTTTATAAAACTGCAGTTCCAGGGGGAGCATCTAGTAATGCACTGTTGGGAAATGAAAGATGAGGAGCAGAGATTCAGACATCGTTGAGGTGTATGTTGGTTTTGTGCTGACGCATTTAACCCAAGAAATGATTTGCTCTTCTTGAATCTCTTAAGCATTCAGAGGAATCTGAGTGTGGGTGTTCTTCCTCTCTCTGTGATATCTTTCTCTTGCTTGCCAAAAATAAAACGGGTGCCCACGCTGTATACTAAAACAAACACGGTGTTTAAGTAGATTGTCTCCTTCCTCTACCGGAGGCACGAGTTTCCATTCCAGATGCCGTGTGCGTGGATGGAATGGCCCATGCCTTTTCCCTTGGCATTGTTGTGATTGGCCCGCGCTATTCCGAGGATACTAACTTGGCTAATATGTAATCATGCTTCCGGATGTGAGATCACATTTAAAGAAAAAAGTAAAAGACTATAATACATTCCCACTCTTTTACTCGTAACAGAGTGTCAGGATGGCCTTCTGCTCTGTTAACAGTAGTCTTTTCTTCATGTCTTCAGACAGATCCTATTTTATTCCCTCCATCTCATGTAGTCCCTATTCATGCGCACATAACTATCAGTAAGCTAGCAGATTAGAGCAGATTAGCTTCATGGGACAGTGCTCTGTGTTGTTGTTTTTTTTTAAAAATAGATGTTTTCATCAGTTAAGCAGTGCTGCTCATAATTCACTGCCTCCAATTAGCTTTGTAGCCAGTAGCAACAAGTGTTGCTGTTTACAATTAAGCCAGGTTTCTATAGTTACTGAATGCTTGTGCTTTGAAGGTCTGAGCACTGTGTTAGCATGGGAGTGCACGTCCACCAGGGTGTTTTTGCTGCTTTGACCCAGCATCACATCCTACTTGTAAAGTCTAAGGAGCTTGGAAAGAAAAGCTTCTGGACTTCTTTAAGTTGCTTGAATACGTTTCACCTCTCATCTGAGAAGTCTCATCCACTCCCATAGGGCTTAAATCTGGGACTCTCCACCATTTGACCGTAGAACTGAAGAAGCTTCTTGGATGAGAGGTGAAATGTCTTCAAGCAACTTAAAGAAGTCCAGATGCTTTTCTCTCCAAGCGCCTTAGACTACGATGACCTGGATGACTGAGAACCTTCACATCCTACTTGTACAAGTGCTGAATAACAGTGGAGGACCTGTTGATACTGCTTCTCTGTGTATTTTGTACCTATGTATACAGTAGTATGACTAAAAAAATAAATAAAAAAAACAGTAAAAAGCAAAAATTTGGGTAAATTTTGTCTAAGTAGAAGTCAGCAACAAAAGGCCTAGAGACCAGTTGGCAACCTTTTGGTAACCATTAATCACTAAGGACAAAATCACCCAGTTGCGGGTGATTGCTAGAGGTTTCTTGTTGTCTTTAGGTGAAAATGGTCACAAAGAGTCAGTACTGGACCAGAAGCCTCCGCGCTACTGCATATAGTTGGTATGGAAGACGACAACACGTGCTAACTGTTTGCCACGCAGTAGTAAAAGTGAAGAGTGGCACTCAAACCAGAAACGGACTGTTCATCTTCAAATTTAAGACACAGCTCTTACTTTGAAGGTGAATGTTCTGAGTTTCTGGTTTACCTCACTGGCCACCACCAACAAACTTGCGGTGTTTGGTGTGCCACTCCAATATTTTTTGTGGCCCCCATATGGCCACCCCTAAGAAAACTTCTGGATGTTTATGTTTTGATGGCGCTCTCAGCTATTTATTATAAATTTTGTACAGCGATAACAGTTTAAAAATCTTCAGTGCAATTCTAGAGATTGTCCACCAGTTATAAATTGAGAGCTTTGACTTTTTGACCATACTTTAAAGTTACTGCATCTATTTGATGGTGGATCTGCTACATGGAAAACCAAAGCCACACACTGTTTTTTGACTTATTACACAATCGTACTCGGTGCAGGAAAACTATGTTGTACAGCTGCACTCCGTCTTAACGTCATCCCTGCAGTGACCAATGCAGGAATATATGCCGGTGTGGGTTTTTTCTTTTTGGTGTTTGAACATACTGTACACAAAGATGAGCACAGAGAGAACAGTTTGTTTGAGTGATAACACTGTGAGAGTTCTGTGATTATCATGGGAATAGATGTGGAAGCAGAGGGAATATATCAGCTAGAATCAGTCCTGTGGGTAAAAGAACTGAGCTGTACTGACCCACCTACAAGTGATAAATGGCAGAGGTTAGTGCCAGTGGAAATCACCTCATGTCGTTATATGAGCCGGCTTAATTTGCTAGGCTTTCACTGCTTTCCTTTCTCTCCTTCCTCTTGGTTCTGTCTTGCTATTATCTGTGTTCTCTTTTACTCATACCAGCTTTTCTTTGGCCCGATTCCCTCTTTCTGCTTTTCTCTTCTCCCCACTTTTTATTCTTGACTTGTCAATGTTTCTGTTTTGTTTTTTTTATTTGATTGTTTGTTGTTTTCCTACCAGATTTTACATCACAGAAGGCGTCATTTGTACTCGGCGCCAATAGAAGAATGGCAAATTAAAACCCATACAGAAATAGAAGTCTGCGAGCCAAATGCCAATGCGTGGAGCTCTCTTGTGAAAGCACTAGCCTGTGTTCTGGTGGGCTAAAGCGTGTACAGCTATATTCTCACATTGCACAGTTATAGACATGCCTTCCCTTAATTGGGGTCTATTGGTTTTACCACTGCTAGTTCCATACAGTTGTAAAGGATTAGGGGTGGGTGCAAGAGAGAGAGCGACAGTGCAGTTATCCTGTGCGAGGTCACATATTGAAGGTCACCGCAGGGGAACAGGCCACGCTTTGAGCTCTACAGTGACTGGCTGGTCGATACAGTGTCCTAGCTGCTGCCCTACTTCTAACAGAGAGATGCACACGCACATACAGACACACACTGAGACGGCTGAACAAGTGAACGCTAATAGAATAAAGTATTCGAACTGTAAATGCTGGATTTTCTCTGCAGTAAAACCACCAGAAGGGCATCATGGAATAGCAAGTCCATCCCAGCTGTGTCACAGGAAGTGTTGCTACTAGCAGACATTTAGGAAGTAAAGTAAGGATCTGCCGATATATTTGCCAAATATGAATATAATACAAGCCCATATTGGCACTCTGAAATGATGGAGTATATCAGCAAAGCAAGTATTGTTTAAACTGTTTTAACATTTCACGGGAGGAAAAGAGCTGAAAACACTGTAAAGGAGCTCTTTACATTACAGCACACATGTTGTGATGTGTGGAGTGCAGGAAAAAAAAAGTTGTCCTTAGTTGGCTATGTGGTTTCCCATGGGGTCACCACAGTGTATGGATCCACATGTTTGATTTGGAACAGATTTTACACCAGATGCCCTTCCTGATGTAACTCCTATTTATGGGGGCTTGGGACCAGCACTAGCAGTACACCATCTTTTGATTTCCCTGAGGCTGGATTTGGGTCTCCTCCTGCTCTAGAATCGCTGATATCTTGCAGCTAATGTGACTGTTTTAACCACTAGATCATGGAGCCACTGTGAGAATTAATATTAATCGAAAAGTCGAGCAGACATGCAAACAGTCACATCAGGACAGTGTTGTTTCACTAAAATCTAACCAGTAATCTAGGAGGAGGGATTCTTGCAAAGATGCAGAGGCGCTCGAAAATGATCAACACGATCTGGCACACTTTGGGTGAACATGTGTGATCATTAGGTGATCATATGTTGCCAGTTTAACTAAAATCTGAGAATTAATATTTGTTCCACAACGATTCCTCTGAATTGTGGCGAGAGAGACATCAAATAGCTAGAAAACAAAAGCAGCAGGCTAAATGGGTGTGAGTGGAAGAGCAAGTGGTTGGGGGATGTGGTCAGTACAAGTTATGTTTTTCAGTGAGAACTGAAGTGAGATTTTACTTTAACCTCTACTTATTTTAAAATTCTTATAGTTTAGCTTAGGTTATGAAACTATTATGGGAATGCAATTTTCCAACTGTAATACATACAAATGAATAGACACAGTGTCGCCAGCAAACCATAGAAAGTGGACAGGCAACCATTTTTGACACGGGGGGCATTGGCTCAAGTCACTTTGCTTTTCCTTAAGGGAAAAAATAGACGAAGCAGCTCAAGTTCAGACAAGCTGTGAATAATTACAACCACTTTATTGGGCAGCATGTCCTTTGTCCTGTCTCTTTCCCCTCAACCCCAACCAGTCGGTTTCATATGAGTTCAGTTCAATTTTATTTATATAGCACCAACTCAAAACAAGAGTCAACTCAAGGCACTTCAGATTAGAAGTTAAAGACACTACATTAATATAGAGGAAACTATGAGCAAGCATTTGGCGAGAGTGGGAAAGAAGAACTCCCTTTTAACAGGAAGAAACTTCTGTCAGACTTTTTGTTAAGTTTAAATAGTCTAATTGTTGAGGTTTTCTGTTACTATGGGGACTATACCTTTGTGATTTGGCACTATATAAATAAAATGTAGTTAAACTGTAATCGGTTTGTTGAAATTGTTAAACTGTTGCAGCGGATAATCTTACTTTAATGTTTTAGGTGGGAATTTATTTCTGTCTGATGCCGGATGCAAAACAGCTTCTTTTTTTTTTCTTTCTAGTTTTAAATCAATAAACTGCAAGTTAAGTTTGCAAATTGTTATTATATAGACTAGGATGTGTAGTGCAATATTGTGTCTTTAAAGGCAAAAAAATGGGAAATAGACAATCTGTTTAACGCTTTTTAAAATGTTAATTTAGAAGGAAACACTTGTAAGGAATGGATTTTAGTATTGAGACGGGTATTGTAATTGTGGAGAACTGTTATACAGAGAAAAATGGAACTTATTAAAAAGTCTTGGTTTAGCCTTTTTTGGGAAAATTATGCAAGTGATGGAGTATCTCGCAGGTCTTTGCTTCATCACTCATTTCTTTTGCTGTGATGATGATTCATTGTCTTTCTAAATAAGCAGACTTGGTACCTGCTGCTTGACAAGGATTTATTGTCCATCTAATGGGCAGCTTCAGTACACGCTGCATGATAATGAACACATTTTTCACGGGACCTGTCGGTTCCATGATACGTGAGCTCTTTACAGGATATAAAGTCACTGGCATTGAAGGGGTCTGGACATTGCAGAGGTTTCTATGTTTGGGAGTTTTGTGAAGTGGCCTTTAAGCATAATCTTGATGCCAATACAGTTTGAAATGGATAACGGTTTAGATGATCTTCTCACTGGACTCACGAGTGTTACAGTTACCCCCATCATGAGGTTGGATAGAGTTTGTTTGGTCATCTTTCGTTAGCTGCAGGGAAGCGTGTGAGAATGCAACAGTTGGCCATGTGGGTAGAAAAGTTCACAGAGTAGAAATGAGCAGACTTACTGATTTGTCATAGCAGCTTGGTCCCCACCGAGTACTGTGTGTGCCCTGTTAGAGTGCTCTTTGAGAGAGACGTGGAAGTGTGCACTAGCTAAATGACTAGCAGCATCTGTTAACAGAGGAAATGGGGTTCTGCACAATTCTCCGAGTTCATCACGTGGCATTTCTCAAACCCCGTGGGAATCGTTTTCCTTACAGTTGCCCTGAAAGCACTCGGTTTCCATTGCTTACAGGGGAAGCTGTAATCTTGACCAGATATGTAATGAAGTCTGTGATGTGATTTACATTCACTAAACAGGAGAAATGTATCCTCCCTGCTGACGCAAAATTAGATTATTGAACATTGCTTATCTAGGTTATTTATGACA
>VURO01011117.1:2297-13610 GCA_015108175.1 Pelvicachromis taeniatus
CAGCTAAGATATAAATAAGAAGATGCCACAGGGCTGGTGTCTTGCATGTTGGATGCAGATAACCCCTCTGTGCTTCCAGGCTCTTTGATCCTGAGAAAATATGGATTTAGGCTCAACAACTTGTGAGAAATATAGACATGATTGTATGGTTCATTGAGTTTCCTGTGTTTGTTTGCTGTGCTGCCCAGGTTTATTTTTCAGGTTTACATGGAGGAGAAGGTGAGAGTCATAAAAGTCAGATATAAAGTTTAAAGTGAAAGCTGAAGCATAAAATAAAAACATCTCAATGTGGCTTCACATAGAAACACTGTGTTCTGTACCGGAGAGTGTAACAATAGGATATTTTGATGTTTGAACTCCAAATTTCAATTATTTCAGTTTTTAAATATCTACAATCTTTAAATCCTATAATGGGGATGAGCCAGAAACCTTCTGCCTCTGATGATCCAATCAGATTGCAGCTGATTTGTTACTACTCTTGCTAACAATGGCACAGTTACTCATGTCCTGATTGGTTGGTTCATGGTGAAACGCAGTTTACGACTCAAGCACACAAGCACACAAGCCTGTGCCTTTTACTGTTTTCTAGGAGCAATTTGTCATTTTGTGTTATTAGTGAAACAACTGTAATTTTCACAGCTGTAAACATACTGTTGGCGATTAAGCACAAGGTAGTGAATGCCTCTGGTGCCCATTGTCGAATGTTCATGAAAGTAGATTTGGAACACTTAGAATCTGGACACACAATAAAATGGTTGGCATTTTACTGTGTACATACTACACACAAAGCAGCTGTTACAACCATCATTTGGTGAGATCTGTTGGAAAAGCAACACTGACAAGCAACGTTTCTCAATTCTCCAAATATGACCTAATTATATTATTTTTCTTTATTTTAATCAGTTGTTTTGTGTTTCGGTATGAATTCAGTGTTTTAGTTCATTGCTACCATCTGTCTTAAGCCAAAGTGTTACCAATACAATATTATTGACTGTATTAACAATCAATTGTTGCTGTTGCTGGGTTATCTGTTACATATATAATGAATCAGCCAGTCTGCATTCCCTCTTTCTCCCCTGCCTGTCAGATGTGTTGCATCCAGATGCTCTAAGAGACTGAGCTTCGCCTTCTGTTTCTCTCTCTCACTTGTGCGATAGCTCCCTTTTGTCTGTGCGGTCGAATGGTTGTGTATTTGCGTTTGTCCGTCGTCTTTCCAGGTCTGTGGTAGTAAGGATCTTGTGTGCCTCAGACCTGCTCATCGGCAGCTGGAAGTTGCTCAGCATTGCCCACATTATACGCTCCACATATGGCATCTCATTTTTGGGGGGGGAATTTGCCATAATCATTATTGACCAGTTGCTTATGGTCCTTTACAACAGTTTTAAACATCTTACTCTTTTGGCTGTAATTGACACAAACTTCAAATTCTGTGTGGCTGTGCAGCTTTACGCTGAGCGAGGGCAGAAAAGTGCAGTTGTACTAGCTGGAAAGTAGAATAAATCAGGTGTTCAAAAAGGACATCCTATTTTAAGCCATTACTGTGTGATTTAGGAAGTATGGGTTATTTGTTTGAACATGTTTAGGACGTGTAGTGTGAGCACTGTAATCCCAGAATAATCCGTGGCAGACTGGCCAGGGAGAGCTCCTTTTAGTCTGTCTTGAATTTGAGCAGCAACATTTTAAAAAGCAGGAATGAGTAGAAAGACCTCTGAGAATCCGCACATCAGTCATGACTCTGATGATGCAGTAGACTTCGTACTCTCATCCGTAGCGGGTGAGTGCGCACCTCAAAGACACTTGTCCAGCATGCTGCTGATAACCCTCTCTCCCGCTCACTCTGCAAGACATCCAGTGCCTACCTGCCTCTCTGCACAATATGTTAGACAAGTCCCTGGATAATCCACGGTCAAAGGGAAGATAGATGCAAGAGACAAAATGAAAAAGAGCTACAGCTAAATACTGAAGTTTTAGGTAAAATATGCAAAAGTCATTTTGTATTGTTGTAGCTTCTGTGTATTTGTGCTTGTCTGTTTGTGTTTGAAGTTTTTTCGTACGTTTGCTCATTCTTATAAAAAAGTATAGGTTAACTGTTTTGTATGTGTCTCTTTGTATTAGCGTGTGGTCTAATTGGTGCACAATTTCCCTTGTGGGATTAATAAAGTATCTATCTATCTGTCTGTCTGTCTGTCCGTCCGTCTGTCCGTCCGTCCGTCCGTGTTTTTGAGGGTAAACCTATACAAGCCTGGAAAACTCTGATTGAGAAAGATTTGTATGTCTCTCATAAATATAAATTAGTTTCTTCCCTGAAAAACACAATGGGCAAATTCCATCCACAGACAAGTCAACGTGTAGTAGAGAAGATAATTCTGTTTTTTCAAAAAAACAGGAAATGTGTTAAAAACACACTGAGAAATGTTCTTTCTCGAACATCTCTTCAATCATTTTTAATTCATTTTCCAAAAATCTTTCTTACCACTTTCTTAACACATGCTACCATCCTATGTAACACAATATTATTTCATATGCTGTAACAAAATCTCTGGAATGGATACTTTTACCGACATACCAATAATCTGATATAGCAAAAGTCCTAAAAAAAAAAAAAAACATATAGAGTAAGACTAAGTGGCCTGAGATGTAGTGAAATTCCTGCCAGAAAGCAGGGATGACCTTTTATCAGAAACAAGTATTTAAAAATGATTGTTATTATTATTATTATTATTATTACAATTGTTCTTGTGGAATAAGAAACTTAGAGTAAAAAAAAAAGTGAATTTTAACAATTTCCAGAAGTAAATGGTGCCAGTGGATCTTTGTGAGGAACAACAATCCTTGTATTAGATTTCTTACCCACACAATAGGCTGCCATTAAAAACCCAGCTGAGCCCGCTAAAACCTGGAAATCCTGCGCCTTGGTTTTATGGACAATCAGGCCGATCCGTGTGATCTGCAGAACAAGCAAAAAAATAAAAATAAATCAACAGAAGGGGATGAGGAAGTAAAAATCAGAATGGTTTCATTGTTATCACTCCTCTTTTGTGTCAGGACTAATATATGTTATAGTTTCTTAATCCCAGGGGAGGCTGTCACCAGAGACAACAAACCCAACATCTCACAGGGGTAAACAAACCGCTTGAATTGAGAGAAGCACATTCTCTACACATGGTTGAGGTTTTTAGAGGAGGGGATCGCTGAAGATCCAAAACAGAAGGGGGAGGAGAAGGAGAAAGAGGGAAACAGACAAGTCCCAAGTGAGAATACAAAAAAGAGGAATCAACTTCAAAAGATTGGAAGCAGAAGGAGGCGGAGGATGGGAGAGGCTCATGAATAACTGATGCGCTCCCCATTTTGTTTCGCCTCTTTTAATTCTCTTTTGTCAATCCAGATATGAAGTGCAGAATCCAAATAACCTGAAGTGTTCAAAGGGAGCATTAGACAACTCTGTGGTTGCGCTGTTCATGAAGCTGAAAGCTCCACAGGGAAAACCCACACCCTCCATCCGTGTTACCAAGGAGCTTCTATTTTTAACCAGAGACTGTCAATCAGTTTCCCCATATTATTAATTTCAAACAACAGAACTGCAATTGATCAGTCAGTCAGGCAGGCTGCAGGAGCCCCTGCTGGCCTCCTCAATGCTCGGGCACTCTGGGTATTTAGAGGCCAGTCCTCAATCGAAAAGCAAAATTGCTGCAAGACTGCAGTCTGCCCTAAAACACAGTCATTTTCTTTTCTTTTAACCCTTCTTATTATTGTCATTAGCCTATGATCTAACATGAGGGCATAGGGAGATTTAACCCTCTACAGTATGAGCTGTACAGGTGAATGGTCCGCTGGAGTTTTTTCAAAGGTTCTGGTCTTACTTTACTAGTCTGAGAAATCTCTATGCCTGTCATTTTGTTTGTTTCCCCCAAGCTTAACAACTGCTTATTCAGCTTATTCTGCCACATTAGTAAATGTGGCGCAAAACTCAGTGTTGTTCGGCTGAGCAGTTTCTCGTATTTTGTTCTCTGTTCCAAGTGTTTCCTCTAGTATCACCGCTGCCTGCTCCACTCATCTACATGTGTGTAGATGAATACATACTCAGAGAGTGTGTATTCAGAGAGGCATGTGAGGAAACAGCTTTAACTTTAACAAAACTTTATGACTGTGTGTACCTGACCTGTCTACGTTACAGCAAGGAAGCCATAGAGTTTTGTTCCAAACCATGGATTTTCCACCAATCAGGGACTCGTATCTAATAAATGGGAAAAGTTATTTTAACTTCTACTCTTCCTTTTTTTAAAATAACATTTTTTCAATGATCCATGTAGCAACAGTAGATAAAAATCTGAAATCCTGTTCAGTAAAAGTAAGACTTAGTAGATCTGTTATAATGGTAGCATGTTGCTGTTTAGCAGGGGTAACGCTACAGCCTTAACTCTTCATATTGATCATATTTCAGGGCAGGGACAAATGACCTCGTCTCATTTGTGCTGGAAGACATCTTATATTTAAGGAGTCTTTGTGAATTTAAATCACTATTTTCATTAAGTGTCATTCAGATAAAATTATATTTAATACAAATGAACTGGGCTTCGAATCAGCCGTTCCATGACCCTCAATTTACTTGCTACGAGCCATTCCTTGATGGAGCTCAGGATCGTTATATTTTTGAAAAAGTGACTTCTCGTTCAACTTCAACTTTCAGACAGATAACTTCACATTTTAGTAAGCGTCTTTGACAGAATGCATAATATATGCTTTAATCAGTGGCTACAAGCTGGGAAGAGTTTCTTCTCATCCTCGTTCCTGTCGATTAAACAGCTCTATCTTTAACAGTCTCAAAAGCCTAAAGCTAGCAGAGCTTTGCTCTGATGTTCTTTTTGGATAGAAAATACTTTTTCTTGTATGCTTCACATGCAGGTCAAACTTGTGCAGTCTCTTTCTGATTGCAGATATATGAACTTTGACATCTGTTCCAATCGTTGCTTGCAGACTCTGTAACACAATTTGGAGGTTTCTGGAGATTTTTTTTTGTGTGCATCAAACAGTCTACTCTTGGGCTGACTTTGCTGCTGATTTCATTTAGAAATTATGTCAATTGTAGATAATTTTCCTTTAAGAAATCTTTTAAGCCTGGGTCAGACTAACAAATATCCATAGCCTTTTATTCCGAAGGCCTTTGAAATCTCATAATGTCTGAACATGATGACAGAACAGCTTTCAATAAAAAAGACAGGTCAAGATCAGACATGTCAGATCTTTGAATAATACAGCTCACCTCATACCCTATGTCGACTAACGCTTGGCTCTCAATCTCGTACCTGTGATTCTCACTGAATGGATTTACAGGTGTTATAAAAGTAGAAGTGTCCTTTCTTTTTCTGTTTTTTTTTATCAACATGGAAATGACTACAAAATGTGAGGTCATATATCTTGTATATCAGCTTTCTATGAAGACATTTTCAGTTATGTCAAAAAAAGCTAGTAAATTCGTGTACTAGGATATACTCATTTTTTCCCCCTTTGCAGCAAATTACATAGCATTTTTGATTCAACCCTATTACTAAATTAAATGTGTCTATTCTTTATAATAGGTATATAAAAACTCGGGTGCTATCCCAGCTATGTCTTGGGCGAGAGGCAGGTTACACCCTATATATAGCTTTAATGTCAGAGAGCCTGATTGAAATCTTTGATTAACTGCAAGGGTTAATCTGGTACAAGTACTCACATACTCAGTGAAGAGATCTTTAGGCTTAAAGGGGCTTCACAGACAGCTAGGGTTACGTCTATTTCATCAGTAAGTAAGACCTACCTGCTTGTTAACCTACTTAGCGTCATCATACGGCCATAGCATACCACAGGAATACATCTCTGACGATCTTTCAATTTTGCATTATTTAATAAAGTAAAAATACTGCTAGCATTAGTCATGTGGCTAACCATTGACATCTGCTTGTCAAAGGCTGAAAATAATTTGTGGTCTAACAAAATAAAGAAGAAACAGCCACAAACAAATACTGATGTCTGAATTTTGTTTCCAAATAAAAAGAAGAAAAAGAAGTGATGTTCCCATGTAGAACAAGAAGGGTGAAGAACAAAAAGAAAATACTGAAGGATTGCTAATATAAACAAAGAACACCTTCATGGATACTTCTTTCAAACCCCATCTTTGTAAAATATGGACTGTAAGATCTTAATATGTACAAAAAGAGTAGCAAAGGTAACCTATAGGTGGGAAACATAGTTATATCTTCTGTGTTCATCGTTACAACCGTAGATTTGCCACTGAAGCATAATTTATGTTTGAGTTGAAGTTATTATTTATACGCGTCAGTCATATAAATAAACAAAAACGAGTTTATTGTTTTCTTACTCCTTTTTTCTTTCTTTAAAGGTATCAGATTCATCTTACTTTTTTCTAACCACAAGCTAAGGAGCTACTTCCTATCCCAAAGTACACCCCCTTTTGATTTATCAGTGATCACATAGTCACAAGGACTCAAGCAACTTTGATTGAAACTTCGTGACTATCATCAGCTTCAAAGTTAAAGCTGTTAACGGTTCTATCTTAAATATATTAAAAAAACCCATTAAAATCTCATCACATTCAGTTGTTACTTTTCTGACAGTACATAGTTTGAATTTCAGTGACAACATGGCAAGATTCCATTTCAATTCATTAAACGTTTTTATAACTACAGATGAAAAGATTTGTAGCATTAGTTACGTCTCATTATGTCTTATTTAACTGTTCATGGCGTCTTAAGATGGGACTTTAATTGCCTCCAACTCTCTCTTACTGGGATAAATAATAATATTGTTGTTTTAATTACTCCACTTAGAGGAGATAATTGTTTGGACTGCGCAGACAGGTTTATCGTGCCAAGATAACAATGATGTCATACTGCTCTGTAGATTCACACATTTTGTGTGTGCAGGAGACACACAGACTTTTAGTAAAACACCAACTGTGTAGGCAGAATGAATCAGATTAAAGAAGATGAAGTAAGATGAAATGAAACCTTACAAATGCCAGCGAGGGGATATGTTAAAGCAGCGAATAACTTGAGCAAATGACTAGAATAACCAAAACTTTTCGAAAGAGACGAGTGCCTTTTGAAACATGTTCCATGTTCCACACTTCTCAGATCTGGCTGCTGTCAGTCATCAACATCGATACATATCTACTTGAAAATGCAATTGCTGCTTCTAAAATAGAGCTGAAAGAAAGTAATTGAAGAGTGTTTCTACTTAGTGCATCCCTATACTGTCAATGTTAGTATTTGAGCACCATGGTTTTATTCACTAATGACATCTGCAGGCCAAGTCTTAGAACACCTTTGAAGGAATACTCCAATCTAAACGTTTGTTTGAATTATGAAACATTTACAGCCAGTACATTAATGTAGGAATCTTGGATACTTGTGCTGCATTTACTTAGTTTACATAGTTTCCAGTTTATGCTACTAACACTAGCATACACTATTGGGTTAGAGTTAAAAAAAGAATTATAAAAAATGTATGAGTTTTACTGTAAATAAAAGATGATCAGAAGAAACACTTGTCGAGACACTTGTACGCCCAACTGAAGTTCTTCAAGGATGAACATGCAATTCTGGAAGTGTTCCAGTCTGGGTTTAAAACTCACCACAGTACATTGTCTGCTTTCTAAGGGTCTTTAAATGATGTATTTTAGAAGCTGACTCTGGTAACTGTGTGCTACTCATGCTTTTAGACTTAATGGCTGCCTTTGATATTGTGGACCATGAGATCCTCATCTGCAGGATGGAGCACTGGCTCAGCCCTCAAATGGTTTAGGGTCTCTAATAGATGTTTCTGTATTAGCATTGACAGGTTGTCCTCCACCTCTGCTGCTCCTTTCTGGGGGGTACCACAAGGTTCCATTCTTGGACCTTTCCTTTTCTCCTTGTACCTGCTGCCACTTGGCACTATTTTTCAGAAACATATATAATATAAAATTTTTAATTTCACTGTTATGCTGACGACTGTCAAGTTTATTTTACATTTAAACATACTGGTGCATGCTCTTTCCAGCACATCCTTGACTGCTCATCGACATCAGGAGATGGAGAGCACTAAATTGTTTGAATTTTAATGAGAACAAGACAATCAAGTCATGTTGTTTAGACACAGTGGCACTAGCGGCACCCCGTGCATCAACCTTTCCACTCTGGCTCCATATGAGAAATCCATTATCACTAATTTAGGTGTGAAAATGGATCCTACTCTAAAGCTCAATCCTTATGTGAATGCAGTGGTAAAATCCTGCCTTTTCCAACTGAAGCATCGGTCGAAGATCAAGTCTAGTCTGGCCAAACGCAAGCTAGAAACATTAATACATGATTTTATAACCACTCGTCTCGATTATTGAAATGCGCTTTGCATCAGAATCAGCTGGTGCAAAACGCTGCTGCTCAATTTTTATTTGGAACAAGCAAGCAAGAGCACATCACTCCAATTTTAGCATCCCTTCACTGGATGCCAATTTCTTTATGAATTCATTTTTTAAATCCTTCTATTTGTCTTTAAGTCTTTTAATGGTTGTGCCCCATTTTATCTGTCCGAGCTGGTGCACCGTTACGTCCCACCTCGTTCTCTCAGGTCAGCAGACCACATGCTTTTGCTTGTTCCAAAGACATAATGTCAACTCAGAGGTGACAGGGTTTTTGTAGTTGCAGTTCCAAAATCATGGAATGATTTTCCACTGCATGTGAGACAGGCTCCTTCACTCGCTGTTTTACTCCCTGGCCTTCCTCCCAGTGTGAGATGTCTATGTTACTCTTATATACTCTATCTAATCTATCCATCTTCTTCTACTTATCTGGGGTTGGGTAGCAGAGAAGCCCAGACCTCCCTCTCCCCAAAAACCTCCTCCAGCTTGTCTGACCAGTTGAGAGATATAATCTCTCCAGTGTGTCCTGGTCTGGGACCTCCTCCTGGTGGGACATGCCCGGAACACCTCACCCAGGAGGCGCCCAGGAGGCATCCTTGTCAGATGCCCGAACCACCTCAACTGGCTCCTTGCAACGTAAAGGAGCAGCGGCTCTACTCTGAGCCCCTATAGGGGTGGCCGAACTTCTCACCCTATAGGGGTGGCTGCTCAGGTGGTAGAGCAGGTCAGCTACTGATTGGAAGGTTAGTGGTTTGATCCCTGGCTCCCCCACTCTGCATGCGAAATATCCTTGGGCAAGATACTAACCCCAAGTTGCTCTCCGATGCATCCATCGGAGTATGAATGTGTATGAATGTATTAGATAGAGCACTAAAAAAAATAGTTCCAAGGCGAGGTGGAGGCCATCACCCGATTAAGCCAACAGAACCACATCTGCAAAAAGCAGAGATGAGATTCTGAGACCACCCAAATGAAAGCCTTCCACCACTTGGCTACGCCTAGAAATTCTGTCCAAAACATTATGAACAGAATTGGTGACAAAGAGCAGCTCTGGCAGATCCTATCACCCACCAGGAACGAGTTTGACTTATTGCCGGCTATGCGGACCAAGCTATTGCAACGGATGTATAAGGATTGAATGGCCCGTAGCAATTGTCCAGACACCCCATACTCCCGGAGCACCTCCCACAGGACACCCCGAAGTCCACAAAACACATGTAGACTGTTTGCGCCCTCAAGTACCCTTGAAAGCATAAAGAGCTGTTCCAGTGTTCCACAAACGGGACAAAAACCCCATTGTTCCTCCTGTATCAAAGGTTCGACTAACAAACAAACTTATGTACTCGTTTCTTGTTTAACTTCAACAACTCTTTTGTTTTTGTATGCGTATGTTTCTGTATTACCCATGCATAAATGTGTCACTACTGCACGCCTTTAACTTATGTGTACTTTCTCCTCTAGTTTGCGCCATTTGTAAAGTTTACATTTTTTTGTGAAGTGGTGCTATATAGATACAAGGGATCTAACTGAACAACATCTGTTATATTTCAAAGGAACACTCCTTTGGGTGGCACTGTCACTTGGTGTTTGCTCTCTCTGCGGTAGAGTATCACTTCCTGTTCCTGTTCTAACGCACAGTGGTGTTTTTGAGTAGCTTATCTGCATAGCATTTTAATTAAATACTTTTAGATAACTTCTTTAGTATAATAGTATAATCTTCACTTGCTTCTTCTGAAGCACACTCTCTGTGTACTCATTCGCTAATTCATTGCTAAACTAGTCAGTCACTGTCTCTATACTGTTCCGCAAGCTTAGCCTAGCTCGTAGCCGACTCGTTAGCAGCATGGCCTCTTCACCTGTCTCTCCTGCACTTTCCTGCTCATTGTGTCAGATGTTTAGTTACTCCTCGGCCTCCTTTAGCAGTAATGATACCTGTAATAAATGTAGCCTATTTGCAGCTCTGGAGGCCAGGATCACTGAATTGGAGACTCTGCTTCGCACCCTTGATACACCCGTAGCTAGCCAAACCCCTGCAGCCGGTGCAGCTGAAGGTAGCATAGGCCCCGCTAGCTGTTCCGCAGCAAGCTCCTCCGACGGTGAGGAGGAAGCATAGTCTTAAACTGAAGCCCCAGGTGCACCACCAACCTGTTCATGTGTCTAACTGGTTTTCCCCACTCTGCGACACAACCGCCGGGGATCAAACTGTGGTAATTGGCGATTCTTTTCTGAGACATGTGAAGCTAGAGACACCAGCAACCATAGTCAATTGTCTTCCAGGGGCTAGAGCAGGCGACATTAAGGGAAATTTAAAACTGCTGGCTAAGGGTAAACGTAAATTCAGTACAATTGTAATTCACGTCGGCAGTAATTTCACCCGGTTACGTCAATCGGAGGTCACTAAAATCAATATGAATCGGTGTGTAACTTTGCCAAAACAATGTCGGACTCTGTAGTTTTCTCTGGTCCCCTCCCCAATCAGACCAGGAGTGACATGTTTAGCCGCATGTTCTCCTTAAACTGCTGGCTGTCTGAGTGGTGTCCAAAAAACGATGTGGGCTTCATAGATAATTGGGCAACTTTCTGGAGGAAACCTGGTCTTATTAGGAGAGACGGAATCCATCCCACTTTCAACGGAGCAGCTCTCATTTCTAGAAATCTGGCCAAGTTTATTAAATCTCCCAAAGTGTGACTATCCAGAGTTGGGACCAGGAAGCAGTCTTACACGCCTCTCTGCAGCTTCTCCCCTCCTGAATCAACACCCCCGAGTCATTCTAACTATCAGAAACCTCGAAGCACAGGCCGCGGGGGCAGTGTGGCAGCAATTTTCCACACCAGCCTATTAATTAACCAAAGACCAAGACTGACTTTTAATTCATTTGAAAGCCTGATTCTTAGCCTTGTCCACCCTAGCTGGA
>VURO01011124.1:2007-14642 GCA_015108175.1 Pelvicachromis taeniatus
TAACATAATGTTTTGAGTTTGGCTCTCAAACATGAATCAGGCAGTTTTTATCCCATCCCACTCAGGGGAGTCGAGCTGAGGCCCTATGGTAATGAGTTTGTAGCAGTTATAGGTTAAATCAAGTTAGATAGAAATTAAAAGTTATACACAATGTGCAGTAACTGGTGTAACATTTATCATTTAAATTGTCCACCATAAGGCTTATTTGCATGGGACTAATATTACCAAGATGCCTCGTGTGATTTCCATACATCTGGTTTTTGTGCTGCACATTTGGGAAATGAAAAGTCTGTCGTTCAATCAAATTTACTGACTTAATGCCCACATGAGGCAAAAAATACTGACAGGAAAGTGTCTGGGTGCTAGCCACTGATCTAGCATAAGCCCTAAGACTGTCACATTATAACTATTGTGCCTATTGATAGAGAAAAATGTCAGCGTGAACATTTTCTGCTATATTTAAGCTTACTCAAAATCCCTATAAAAGAAAGTCTTGGCACTCTGCAGCCATCTTGGTAATATCTGTGGTGTCTAAAAGAATGTTAGGTTCAATAATCTGACAAAAACTACCTTTGCATCTTGGAAGTTACACATCTTTGTTGTTACATATTTATCCAACAGAACAGTTGGGGATTCTTTGACAGTCATTTCTCTCTCTTACATTGTCTGGCTTGCTCTTTCTTTACTCTTACTCTACACTCCAAACTTCAATTTGTAATTGCCAATACACAAATTCCCAGATTTCTAGAAGACTATTACCACAGGACTTCTGTTTTGGCAAAGCATGGTATGTCAGTGGTGCACATTTTGTGACCAACGTGCATCTTTTCCCTAGCTGCTAAAAAAAAGCCTCCGCCACCTAACATGTTGTCAGTTCTTGCAGATGAAAGCACTTTTTACAGCCCATTTATGCCATCTTCATCTTATCAGACACGTTTACACAATCTAACACACTGTCCGGCTGCCTCTGATTCAGATCCAGTGTCTCCTTAAATAGACCAAGTTTCTCTCAGAAGGGATTTGCTTTCCAAGTGTCTCTTTAGCTTGCGTGGCACCATGTTTTCTCAAACGGTAACACAGGCAGAGGGCTGTTGACATCTCCAGATAAGTGTAAGGTATAAGCCCAGTAGCTATTAGCAATCAGGGCCTTTGCTGTGCTATACTTTCATAATTCCAACCATCTGGCAACGGCATGAATGAACCACGGTTCCTTTAAAGAACAAGTTTTTGAAAGAACGTAACCTGAACTTCCATCTCAAAGCTGATGTCAACCCTAAACCCTTTTTACGCAATTGGAGACCGCAAGCAATGTTTACATCAAGAGTCATGCACAACCCAACTGTGGTGGGTAATCTGTGGTTTTCACTTTACAAACAATACACTGTCAAATTTACACATAATTAAGATCACAGACAACAGCCACAATTATTACAAATTACTGTAAGTCCCCAGAGAACAATAATCTCGTGCAAAAAGGGCTTTACAGAATCATTAATTTGAAGTAGCAGTCATTTTATATTATGTGACGCTAAAGGAAATATCTGGCGGGAGGGTTTAGCTTCTGAAAGATCTGATAAAATCACCAGCTAGAAGTTAACTTTGTCTTTGTGCTGTCTGATGGTGAGCAGATATTGTTCTACAGAACTTTGACAGCAGTAACCAAAACAGTAGCGCTATGAGCCAGGAATCCTCAATGTGTATCATAACAAATAGAAAAGGAGAAATAAATGATGAGCAAACAAGTTTGTAATTGAAGCAGACAAACTGACGTGAGCTAACTTCTTATTAAATGTGACCCAAGATTATAACATTGATATGACTGTTGTGCTCCATAATGGAAGTCTGAGATGGAAGATTCCTTCACCGTCCTCTGACACACTGTCATGGCCTATCGCTCCCCAGGGGCCAAACCGAGAACATTTAATCATCACTTGGTAATACGACCGGCTCAGAGCTCTCCCTGTGGGGCACATTAGCAATTCCATGGCACCTATTAATCACTGTTGATTACAGGACATGCCGTCATTTACAGAGAACTAGCAGATACTTTTACCAGCAGAGCTCAAGTGGAAATATATCACCAGCAGACACATTTAATATGAGCTACGTGAAGAAAGGTCATAACAGTCCGTATTTGAATAGACAGGGGATCCATGGACACATGGAGTGCATATATTAATGTTCTCAGCTTGCTGGTTTAATAAAACAAAGTCACAGGTTTTTAGTAGCTTGGCTAGGATGTAATCAGAAGCTGGGTGGCCATCTGGAGTTAAAAAAAAAACAATACCTGCTGAGCCTATGGACCTGTGAACCCATGATGAGCCAAATAGGGGTGAAACAACAGGATAAAAACATATCCAAATGTTTTATTTCTGCAAGCTCCACAGAGGGGAATAGAGGGTGGTTAGTCACAAGGGGAGCACTGATCCATCTTCTAATCTTTCTTTTTATAAACTGAACTCATTGTGAAATGAGACTGTTTGTGTTGATGAATAAATCGCAACATGGAGAAGCAGCGGGGCACTAACTGGAAAGCTGGGACAGAGGGAATAAAAAAAAAAGAGAGAAAACAAATGAAGTGCCTTGCTGTGAATGCTACACAATGATTCATTCATTTTGAAGCACCAGGCATCAGTACAGCACTTGATATATTCCAGATTTTGTGTTTCCTTGAAATAATGCAGAAAAATATACTGACCAAAGCAGTGAGTATAAAAATGGCACATATTATAAAGGAGCTTTTGTAGAAGTACAAAATGTGCTGGCACACAAAAAGCTACATATCACCATCCAACTAATGGCTATTAAATGATAATGATGTGGAGCTATCAAAACAGCTACATGATTACAAAATGACATCTTATGATGAACATACAGAGTGAGCACCAAACTCCACAAGCTGTATATGAATAGTGCAAATTTGACCACTGCAGAAAGTGTGAACAGTGAATGTATGTACTATGATGTCCTGTTTTAAAACCTTGGGATGAACATTTCTGCTATCCATGAGCCACGGTGAAGAAGAGTAAGGCTGCATTATGACAGCTTCCATCTCACCTGACTCCTTTCGATGTGGATGAGCACCAACTCTACTCTGAGCCCCTCCCAACTGACTGGGCTCTTTACCCTATCACCCACTGAGAGTCCAGTTCACCTTTCAAGTCAATGAACTGGATCTTTCTGCCATGTTTGTGGTATTGATTCCTTTTTAATGCAATTTTCTCACCGATATGACATCTTGCTGTGCTGTACAGACCATCCAAAATGTTTATATTGCTAACAAACCTCACTAATGTGGTCACTTTTGATGCCACTAAAATTGAGGCAATGGATGATATTACAACGGCCATTACAGATCTGTCTTTTAAATACAGTCTATTGTTAGTCCACCAGAACTGGTCTGCTAACATAATAATAGCAATAGCAACACAGACTTGTGTTCCTCTGCACCACATCAGCAAGTCCACAGAACCACAAGCAGCAGCCTGTCTGCCCAAAGCAGTACATTACATATCATCCAACCCACAGTTTCTGGTTCAGACATGACTGTAAAATCCTCCACCCTCAAAGCAAAAAATCAATTCATGTAATTTTGGATGTTTCTCCAGTGTTTAGGTGTCTTACATATACTGTAAATTCACTGACAGACTACATAAAACTTACCTAATGTGCAGTTTCTATTCAGTCACTGCACCAAAAATGACTTTATATCTGGAGGCAAACACTTTAAAAGAACACTTGAAGGCAGCACCAGCATGACACCATCTGTTTTACTGCAGGATCCGGTGAGGATGGGGTGCCGAAGGAGAGATATAGTGAAATATTTAGTTGTGATTACCCCTGTTTCTAACAATAGTAATGTTTGATTTCTAGTGTTTTCATTCATGTCCATTTTTGAAGCTTCAAAGCCAGAAAAGGTAAAATGCCCAGATCTCTTTTTTTTTGCCCCCCGGTCATCTCTGGAGGACATTTTTACTAAAAATGAGGAGTGTCTTATGATGCAAGACGCTGCAAAATATTATGAAATCTCTGTTTAGGAAGGTCAAGTGCTTGCCTCTGCACTGTTTCTGTATCTAATAGCACTGGTGCACAGAGACCAACATGATTACTTCTTTCTGTCCATTAAGGCATGAACAGAAGCCCCAGTCTGCTGCAGGCAACTGTCCACTTCTGGACTGATGAGTGAGATCCAAAGCAAAGAAACACCAACACAAAATCCCAATACGCACACATGAAAAAAGACTACAGCTCCCAGTTATCCCAGAATAAATCTGTTCATTAACAACTATAAGAAAAATCAGGGAAAGTGGTACAAGACAATGACTTATGTCACTCTGTAGGGATCTTGGAAACCAGCTTAATTCTGCCTCATCATCTTATCTTAGTTCTCCCAGATACTTCCAGTCTCTGGAAACGGAGCAGTACATTACACATAGCATCTCTCACTCGTCCTATTGTCATCATCTTTCCAACTCACAGGAGGGGACTTCTAAATGGATGCCACTTTATTCTTTCTAATGGCTCTTTTAGGGACTTTAATGGCTCTTCTGTGAAGATCTGCAAAAGCGCTACTGCAGACTGCGGCACTGTGTAATAAATAACTTTCTTATGTGTAGTCTTTATTATGCACTGTGTCGAATGAGCTTAAATAGTTCTGCACCATTCATATTTCAGCTGAGGGCTTATTTTTGTTCCATTTTTTTTTTTTTTAAAGTGCTTGACAATTACAGTACAGCTGGAAAAGACTTGTGCAGCTGTTCACTAAAGCACAGCAGCAAATCAAATCAAAAGTACATTTGTGTTTATGTGCACTGCAGCAACAGTTAATGTGATGAAGAGAAAATTGTGTGGGCAATGTAAATAAGCACTGGTAACAAAGAGGAATGCATACTGTATATTTAACAAGACAACGGTAATACTGCGAGGCTGCACTTAACCACAGTGATGCTGGGAGAAATGACAAGCTGCAATGGCAAAAGATTGTGTTGGAGAGAATGTGAGGAGATCCCCACAGTAGTCATTAACATTAACTCTTTGGTTATGATGGCTGTTTTTAAGGCATTTCATGTCAGACCAACTGTTAGAAACACACTGTCATGCAAAGCTAAGCTACCAGCATTGTTTAACATTTTTATAAATTAATTAATAGCTTATACAAGTTCTAAAGAATGCAACAAACTGAATGTAAAGTTCATGGGTAAGACCTTAGTAGAGACCTGCTGCTATTGAGGGCCAAACAGGAGAAGAGAAGTTACATTTTATAATGAAAACATATTCCTATTTGTTTTTCTTTTCTAAAACCACTGTCAAGAAAAGCCAAGGAGCAGGGACGTCAAACTCATTTATGTGGTGGGCCTCCTTCCTCAGACTGATCCAACGTCACCGTCATGAAGAACGCTTCAGGAAATGTTTCCAACCTATCTATATAAAGAAGTGATATATTTTTCCTGTCTGTGACAGGTGAACACACCTGTCAGGAATAAGATCCCAAACATGTTTTATATTGTACCTTCATGCAGCTGTTCTCTAGAATTATAATGTACATATTATTAATTCATGATATCAGTCTTACTTTTGCTGTTTATAGCAAACTTCACTTTGCTGTACACAACAATTTCCCTAGTGGAATCAATAAAGTATCTATCTATCTATCTATCTATCTATCTATCTGCTTAATGCACAGACTGTCCTGTCTAAAACCGAATAAAACCGAACAGTTAAATTTTTTGTTGAGAGACAGAATTAGCAATTGTCTGTTTTTGTGCTTGTTTTTGTTTTTCTCTATGGTAAACATATGTAAACATAAATGAATGGAAATTTATGTAGCAGACAATGAAAAATGGGATTTTCTGCCGTTTAATGGTTCATCTATTACTTATTTACTTTGGTTTATTATGAATGGACATAAAGGTCTTTATTTGTAGAAAAGTTATTAAAATACACTTAAAAGTCTAAAATTTATGCCTTCCTTCACATTTTTCAGAGCATCATGTGGGTCACATTGGAATCTTTGGTGGGACGATTCTGGCTTCCAGCCTTATGTATGGCGCCCCACTCTAAATGCATATTACAGACACACACAGGCTCCACATCTGAAAGGTGAAGCCAATGAGCCATTCCTTCTGACAGCCAGCAGGGGCTAACTCTACTGGTTACAAAATGAAGTCAGATTGTATAAATCAGTAGCTTATGCAACATTTCTTCTCTACTGGTAAAAATAAAAGCTGGTAATAATAACTTGTGCCATGTAGTATTGGCTTATAAGCAGAAAAATCATCTAATGTTACTGACTGAGCTAATATATTTGCTAAGTTGGCCTTAGTATTTAAAAATTAGTAGTAGCACATCGCCCCCACCCTTATGTAGTTTAGTTCAATATAGTGCCAATTCACAGCAACAATCGCCTCAAGCTGTTTCACATTGCAACGTAATGCCTCTAACCAAGTAACCTTGTCAATCACACAACCCCCTACAAGCATCCCATAGTGACACTGGAGAAGAAGAACACCGTTTCAAAAGGAAGATATCTCTGTAAGAACCTGGGCCATCATGAAGGGAAAAGAGAAAAGGAAAAAAAGGAGAGCACAAGGCAAGATTTAATGGCATGCAATATGTCCCCCAGCAGCTGGAGCTTATAACAGCATGACTATAGATGTGGTTCCCACTAACTTGATACACCCCTAACTACAAACTTTATCAAAAAGGAAAGTTTGAAGCCTAATCTGGACGTCTGTCTCCAAAATCTAATCTGGGCGATTGCTCGACAGGAGCTGAAGGCTACTTGTAGGAACCACATATTATCCTGCAGTCTGAGGGCACTCTGATAGGATGATAGGTTACTAGGAGGTCTTTAAGATACACCACAGCCTGACCATTCAGGAGTTTAAACTCTATATTTGTATCTTCTGGATTTAGGGGAGGGGTCAGTCAAGCAAATCTAATTTGGGCGAAATATGGTATATTTTAAAGTCTCTGTCAGGACTCTTGGTGCTGTGTTTGAGATCAGCTATCAGTACAGGCTGATAATAATGAATTACGATAATCCAGCCAGTTTGTGCCAACAAATGCAGCATTTCAGCATTATTCTGAGACAGGATACTCTTGATTTTAATAATAATGTACAGATGAAAGACGGCTGCCCACGCATGACGAATATCCTGACATATCCCGCCTCCAAGGCTCCCCACAGAGTTACGAGAAGTACCTGTAAATGCATGATGCTTGTTTTGCTTATTGGATGAGAATTGGCACACCCAATGAAGTTTAAATGAAGTGATATAAAGACCAGTGAGCAGCTCAATAAAAACGTTTCCTGCAGTATATTAAACATAAGTCATTACTTCACTGGCAGTCTATGAAATTGGAGAATACAATTTGATAAAAAAAAAAAAAAAAATCAATCCAAAATACCAACAGCTATTTAAACCTTTTGCCAAGTGTCCTTTCATCAAAGTGTTACTGCATGCATCTGCTGCTGTTTGTCTCCAAATAGCTTTTCTTTCTTCTTATTCTGGAAACAGAGAGGTGAGAAACTAAAAGCAGCCTGTTCAATTCACCGCCTTATTACCCCAAAACTTCTATTAGCACTCTGGCAACCTCCAAAACACTCAATTAGTAGGTCTGCATTATCTCTCAGCAGCACAGCTCAGGCAGAGTCTGCAGTGTAATGTCTGTCTTCTTGCAGGAGGGTTTCAGTATAAAGTGGATATAACTTCAGCTTGTCTCTCAGCCACTGAAGTAAGTAGTAGACAAAGAGCTCAGAGAGTCAATGTATCCTCAACTCTCATGTCAGGCTGATGGGTAAAAACTATTAATGAAGAACATCTGCTGGTGGGTGTTGCACATCTCCGGAGAGGTGTTGCACACTCGGATGCTTATACATGCTGGTGGAGTCGCGGGCATACTTACGTCTCATTTGAAATGCAATACTTCCAATAGACTTTAATTGGAGCGAACACTTGGGCTGTGCAACTGCATAGTATTAAATGTCCACATTGTCAAGAAGCTGCTGACCTTACACGAGGACAGGAAACAAAACAATCCCAGCTTAATCTCCAGTACCTGCATGCTTGTGCTTATTAAATTCAAGAGTACTCAGTCAGCATTTGTCTCTTTGTGGAACAAATGTCTGAAAAATACAAATTGGTCTTGTTGTTTAATCTATTCCGTCATTTCCTTTGGGTCTGTAAAGGAGAAAACAATTTGTTTGGGTGTGACGAATCATTCTTTAAGCCTATTTCTCCTTGTCTTTTTCTTCTTCAAATTCACTGCTGCCAGTTAAGTCGCGAAATGATGCTTCCTCCTTTGTGAAGTAAACTGCTCAGATGCTTATCTACTGTCCACCCTTGTTCTTCATTTTTCTTTTGTTCTGCATCAGCCTTGACACTGGATTTTTAAGGACAAAGGTGCGCATAAAATATATCCTATATATCCTAAGCTTAAGGAGAAAATAATATTATGTGGCGCTTCAAATATCACAGACACGGGAGTTAGCATGTGGGGGGAAAAAGTACATTAATACTTCACATATTTGTTTAAAAAACAAACGGCTTGAATACAGGAAATGTCCATCTCTGTGTTAAAATGATACCTACTCCTGTTTGGGTACAGTACAAAATACAAAATATGTCAAATGTAAGATTATTTCACATTGTTTCTTATATATGATAGATTGTATTTAAGGATTTTCATGGATGGTACTTACAGCACACTTTGCTTTGTTTTCGTAAAATAAAATCCATCCAGCTCTGTACACTATACGCACAATTAACAAGACAAATTAAAACATTTTAAAGGAATATTTCATTCCTATTATAGAAACCATAAGTACTGCATGCTGCATTTTCAAATACAACATAGGAGAGACTTTAAAAAAGCAAATGCGATGGCTAATTTATTGATTATTATTATAATAAAGAGCAAAGTCTATTATAATTCTGTGAATGGTTTGTACTTTATATAAATGTACAGTGGTTATAACAAGTCTACACACCCCTCTTAAAATGCCACTACTCATGTGCTTATTGTTGCTTAGTTACAAAGGTAGTCTTTGTTCTTCTATGGAGCAGAACAACCTTTGCTAGCTGCAGTCCAAAGAGTGTAGTAGGAGTTCAGCCATTGGAGGAGGAATCTACTGGACATTATTATGTCACAGAGAGTTAAAAAACCATTTATGTGTAAGGCAACACTTGATATAACATGCTCACTATAGCACAGAGTAGGGATGTCAATACATTTAGGAATCATAAACTATTGTGAATCTATTTCAGCTGCTTTGGTGCAAATGAGAGTGAAAACTGGTGAACCAGAGAGGCAACAACGAGACAGTTACAAACCATTGCTGTGTGTTTATCGCTCCTTACCCCTCCATATGTTTCTATCACAAGAAGGTTTGTTGTGTCTCCCAGCACAATTTCAAGGAGACTGTTGAGCAGATACCAGGACACTGGACAGGAGTGTAGAAAGGCATTTACCCTCCAGCAGGTCCAGTGTCTAAGGTAGAACAGGAGGCGCACCACCAGAGCCTTAAAAAATAACCTCTGGTGGGCTGCTTGTGTGCATGTTTCTGACAAAACTTCACAAACAGGCTCCATGAGGATGAGGATGGCATGAGGGCCCGACATCCTTTAGCAAGACCTGCACACGTGCACTCATGCACACATCTGCTGCCTCTTATTGCTACAATAAAGTACCAGTCCGCCTGGGCGTCAAATACTGCTGTTTTTCCCTTTGGGGTCTTTGGTGTGGCTCCACAGATGTATTGTGATCTTACTCTTAACTTGTTACAACTGGACGCTTGTAAAGAACGCCCCTGGCATCACATTTAAGTGTGACCAATTCTTTCACAAATGTTTGTAGAAGCAGTCTGCATGCTTAGGTGCTTGGGTGCTTGATTTTATACACTTATGGCCATTTATGTGATTGGAATACCTGGATTCAATGATTTGGATGCGTGAGTTAATACTTTTGAGCAATGTAGTGTATCTGTGAAAGGCCAGTGCTTTCTGACATGTGAATATGCTGGAAACGCATGTTCATTGAGTGGGAGGAGCTTAAAACAATTAAACCTCATTAAACATGGATTTTCTTTCCTACCTTGAAATAACTGAATGCATATTTTAATTTAGCAAAAATCCAGACAGAGAAAGATCTCTTTGTTAGACTAATTTAGCCATATCCTTTAAAAAAAATAAATAGTGGATTTATTCCACAAGCTGCTCTTTCATCTCTGTTTAATCTTTGCAGCAATGAGGTGTGATGAGCGGGCAGAATCCTGTGGCGGGCACCGAGGGACATTAAACCATTATGCAGTAATGAATCCAGCCTCATGTAATTATTGCAGGATGCAGCAACAGCCTACAAGATTTTCCAGCATGTGTCTTCAGTCTGAATGAAGACGTGTGCAGCTGTGTGAGTGTGTGTGTGTCTGCTGGGATTGTTTGTGTCAGCATGCACTCGCTGCCTTCCTAAAGGTGCTGGGAGACAGATAAGGAAAATGGCCGCGCCCTGTACCGGCGACTGAATGAGCCAGCCTCGTTGTTAAAGCCCAGTGAACATTTTCTTTTATTCGTTAAGTCATGGTGACTCTTAAGAGGGACAGACATGAGTAAGTGGGTAGCACTGCAGACCTCAGAGAAGGCAGGAGAAAGTGAAGTGAAGGACAAAAATGATTTCCAGCATGCCTAGAGCCCATTAGAGAGAGAGACACATTGAAAAGGACATGAGGGTAACATGGTAAGCTCCTCCACTGGATCAAATGTTCTTTTAGAGCTGAAAACAAATATACGACCTCATCTAACACTATATCAAGCTGTTTACCCACCGGATGTTGTTTTTTTAAGAGTTTTTATCAAGTTAAGGGAAGTCTGACCGACGCATTTGTCTATTTTCCTCCTTTACTTTCACCGTTGTTGGGAAATGGGTCAGACTGCACGAGATTAGGAACGATGATGTATGGTGAAGCACAAAAGGGTATTTTAGGTCTAATATGATAAAAAATGAGAATGGCAAGATGGATTCAAGATGAAATGTAACACCTCCTGCGTGTGAACCTTTCCCATTATCCCATAGTGAGTGTGGGATAATGGAGCAGAAAGGATTGGAAGAACGTCTGAGAAGCAGCTTTAAATAGCGGCGCTGTTAATGAAGTCTTCCTGAAACATAAAGGAAACGTATACGTCATGGACTTGTGCCTGTTTATATGGATAAAAATGTGAAGGATATGTTTTATTGTTTTTGTTTTTTTTTTTGTAAAAAAGCAAATTCTTATACCAAAATCACTCAGGTATTCAGAATGCACAGTAATCACTTCCTGGAAAAAAGAGAAATAACATCCTATCACTGTGCAATTTTCTGTAACTCTTGCAGGGGGAGAGGGATTCCTCTATTTGAGAAACCCACTTAGCCCTGAAAAATAAGCACTTTTTCTCTTAGCCTATGCACAGCAGAATACATCATGACTCAATTTTCAAGCTGGGTGCTGACAGCCAAGGAAAATACATAGCAACTGATGCCTCAAATGTTTAAAGCTTACACCAGCTATGATAAATGTCAACACATGAAAAACAAACCACTAATAGGGACTATTAGGAATTCAACTGTCAGATGAAAAGAGATGGGGAGATAAGAGGAAAGAATGCATTGCAAATTGTGTATTTTTCTAAAAGGTCGAAATATATATATATATATATACACTGCATGTATTGACCACTAAATGAGATGTAATTATACACATGCTGGAACACAGCTCAGAAATGTAACATGTGACACTTTTTTTTTCTTTTACAAATAGATTATTTGGTTCATAACAGCAAATGAGATTTTGCTGGTTACTGCAAAACACTCCTTAAGCAGCTACTTTATCAGGATTATAGCAAGAGGGATTTACCTGAGATATCAGGCCAAAAAAGACAGATGTCTAACAGCAGGTTCACATTCAGTGCTAATTTCAGTTTCCTTTAACAGTCTTTTAAAATTATATTAAAATTATATGGCCTCTTTTACATAAAATTATATAAAAGAGGCCAATTAATGGCCTCCCCGGAGCCATTAATTGGCCATTATTTTCATCTTGTGAAAAATATTTTACTATAGAATTTCAACCACTCAATAAATTACAAAGGTTGTACTCTTAGGTCTTTAATGCTTTTCATTGCAAATTAAATTTATAACTTAAAATATCTGAAGCACTTCTGCAGGGACCCACGCGTGACATGTTGCTCCAGCGGTTTGGTGAATGCTGCTGTTTAGCTCTATGCAGGTCGAGGGATTAGCTTTTCACCCCTTTGATAGCACTCATTCAGAAATCACCCAGTGACACCTGAGTCAGTTTAATTAGATAAGTGGAAGAGAATGGATGGATGAACTATTCCATGCACAGGAGCCTATCCCAGACATTGGGTGAGAGCTGGGGTACACCCTGCACAGGCTAACCATTTACCATTGCACCAGCAGCCACTATAGAATCACCAGTTAACCTGGTGAGCAGGTGTTTGGGTAGGTTCCAATCTAGAACTTGGCCAGCTTCTTTCTATATTTTCTTTGACTTACTGGCTCACTCATTTAACTAATCTAAATACACCATGAAGTTAGTTAGTCTATAATGAACCTCAAGCTAAGTTTCACAGCAGTGATTA
>VURO01011124.1:14662-30927 GCA_015108175.1 Pelvicachromis taeniatus
AGTGATTAACAGTGTCTAATCTTCGGTGAGAACTTATAAATTAGTTTTACATACAGGTATTGTGTCCTACTGTAAATCTGGTATATTTGTATGGTGCCTTTTTGCTCTTACCTAGCACTCAAATCATTTTTATACAACAAGCTCCATTCATAGACACATACACACAAACTGCACATGCAAACTCAGATGCATTTGAAGTATTTGGGGTTCACTATTGTGCCCAAGAACACTTCAACATGTGGATCAAATCACCAATCTTCTGAATAGCAGAGAACCTGCTCCTATATCTGAGCCACCATAAACAGGCTGTTTTACAGGCTTGTGGAGTCAGGCTGTTTTCCAAATATGTGGAGTCAGTCACTTTCTGTCAGGTAGTCACACTGACAGGCAAAAAAACATTCCCTTTTTGAAAGACTGGGTTTTTCAACAGGACAACGCTACACTACAGAATGCCCGCAGGACAAGGGACTTCTTCCAAGAGAATAACATCAGTCTTTTGGACCGTTCTACATATTCCCCTGATCTAAATCCAATTGAGAACCTTTGGGGATGGATGACAAGAAAAGTTTACAAAAATGGACAACAGCTCCAGACAGTAGATACCCTTCATGCGGCCGTCTTCACCACTTGGAGAAATGTTCCCACTCAACTCATGGAAACACTTGCATCAAGCATCCTGCAATGCATTTTTGAAGTGATCAACAATAAGTCTTGTTGCTTGTTGAAGCGCTACTCGGACCCTTGTTAAGATCCAAACATGTAAAATGCCATTCTTCAAGTGGTCTTAAACTTTTGATCGGGACCGTATTTACTGTTTGTATTGAGATAATATTCGTAAAAAAAAAACACAAAAAAAAAAAACAGGCTACGGTTAGCCAGTTAGCTATGTAATGCTGGATCACAAAAAGTATTCAAAGGTGTAAAGAAGATGTATTAGCTGAAATTGTGCACTTGACAATATATTTTACTGCTAGACTATCATTATGTAAACTAAATAGAATTCCCTTGATCAATTAAATGCCTTATTTAGATGTTATAGTTAATTTTCTTCTACAAAGTAAACTAACTAATAATGACTTTCTAACTTTAGCAAGCTAGCCATCGAATATACCTACTCTAACACGAGTAAACAAGCTAAGGTTAGCCAGGTGGCTGTAACTTGGCTTTCTTCTGGCATCTGTTAACTGTAAGGTAAGCTGTTATTGAATGGTAAACGGTAAATGGCCTGCATTTGTATAGCGCTTTCTTAGCCGGTAAGGACCCCAAAGCGCTTCACACTACATTCAGTCATTCACCCATTCACACACTGGTGATGTCATGCTACATTGTAGCCACATTGGGCGCACTGACAGAGGCGAGGCTGCCGGACACAGGCGCCACCGGGCCTGTGTCCGGCAGTCCATCACCAGTAGGCAAACATGGGGTTAGTATCTTGCCCAAGGATACTTGGCATGTAGACTGGAGGAGCCTGGGATCGAACCACCGACCTTCCGGTGCGGAGGTGACCCGCTCTACCACCTGAGCTACAGCCACCCCAACTATTTAATATTTATTAAACTATTACTTACTATTTAACAGTCAGATCAGTCCCTGGAGTTTGGATCAATGAGCTGACATTAGTTGAGAAGGCTGCTACATTAAGTTATAAGCACATGGCGTCTTAGCTACCATGCTGAACAGTTTGAGATTCTGCTAATAATACTCATATGTTATCACTGGAATGAAAACCTGCACTGCTCATATAATCATTCTGTCTTCTCCATGCACGTCTCAGGAGGGTGCAAGCTTAAAAAGAACTTCACATTCAGTCTTCAGCCTGAGAGTTTTGTTCCATAAGAAGACTGGATCGGAACCAGAGGCAGCATGACAGTTTGTTTGATTAGTTAAAGTGTCCAATAACGTGATCGATGCAAAGCATATTCTAGTGGAGTGGAAACACACAAATCGACTCTCATGAGCGCCTTTGTCGGACAGTATAATCAAAAAAGAATTAATGACATGTCAGAAGACATAGAGGCTATTTTGTACAGCATATGGAAACAGGTGTGTGTTGAATTTTTGGCTAGCTCTTTTGGTGTGCCTTGGCACTAGTTTAAGAACCACTGGACTAAGTGAAAATTAAATCCAATGCAGGTTGAAGGCACATAAGAAAAGGAAGGTCTCTTCTTTTTAGTTTCATTACAATCCATTTACACCTGGGCAATAAAAAATGTATATTGTTACAGCTTTAATGAAGCTTCTTGGTTATAATTTGTAGTACATGTCAAGCTTGCATTGAGTGCAGCTCCAGGGGAGCAAAGCAGGAAGGATGATATTTATGAGATAAAATTAAACCTGCATCCTCTCCTGTGACTCCCTACTCCATGTAAGATCATTTCTATCCAGCACTGAACTAAAGAACTGAAAGCTACTTCATAGTGTAAAACCTGACAAGCACAAATAGTATCAGAAACTAGGTTTTGTTACCTGAAAGGATTATAACTTTAGGTCAATCATGGTTTGACTTTTTGCCACTCTATGCACTGGAGGCACACCCAGCTTCAGGCATAGAGGGCCTCATTGTTAGAGGCCTGCACTGTATTACATTACAACATTTATTTGTCTAGTGGGTGCTCTCTGACCCACAGGGCAGCTGCTGTGCTGACAAATGAATGGTCTTGCTCCTTCACACCTGGTCACAACATGTCAGTTTAGCGCCTATGGATCCTATATGCCTCACACAATGTTTCACATGAAGGGAAACCGAAAGAAAATTCTTCTTAGTGTCATTAGAGACGAGGAGAAGTGCAAGCACCCGAGGTGTCCACGGCACATTCCTAGCAGTGATGATCTGCTCCACTTGCTCAGACAAATAAATGAAATACGAATGTATAAGATGAGCGGGGAGATAATGGTGACCTCAGAAATAACAGACTTATTTTTTTTCACCTCAGGAGAATGGTATTATGGGTATGGTGATGAATGTTGTTCTTTAACAGCCTCTTCTATTATCCATTAATTACCGAACAAGTCGGGTGTGAAATTGCCCAGAGAGCCAGCTCTGTGTGCTTGCTTTACTTTTAAGCGATCTTGTTTATTGTTCAGAAATTGTGCTAATACGTTAAAATTGATTTCAATTTAAAGCATTTAGATGTGCTGGTCTAAGCAGATTTTAAATGCTTTCTCTGGGGAAATGGAGGGACCACAAAACACCTGCTTCCTGTCAGCAATTTATTCCAGAGCTTTTCTGTGATGCTAAACGTGTCGAATATTCACATAATTACCAAATTATTTCACACAATGAACATTAGCAGAATTACAGTATATCAACAAGACACCGTCTGAGATGACTGGCAACACCTGTCAGCATCTACTCTGCATTATGCATTAAAGTGTAACATACATTTATGAAAACTGGTGCAAAGATATGCATTTGTGTATCTTTTTGGATGACCTGAGTTATCGTGCTTTTGTGTGGTGCATTATGTGTTAATTATCTTGTGGTCATGATTTGGGGTTTTAGTTGCGGTGGCAGAGAATAGACTCTCCTGGGTCACCACTCAAATTCCTAATGTGGGTTTCTGGTTTCAGAGGTCATGACCATCTTAGAACACTGTGATTACTTTTTTAAAAAGAAAAAAGGTTGTTGTCACCATTGTGTAGAGGACCCCACACATTTGTTCATGCAACTAATGCTAGCTGTCAGAGTTGAGTTTCAAGTTCTCAGGGCTACCATTGGATCCTCTCTGGGGAACACTGGTGGTGGCAGCATTAGAGATGTCGTGTTCCACCCTTGTCTGGCTTTGATAGTCTCAGAAAAAGAGTTGGAATTTGGCAAAGACCATGGTTTGGGTAAGAATAAACCTTTTACAAAGTAAATAGATGTTAGATTTGTTGGTTACCATGGTGCGAAGTTCCCTGCAATAGACTAGTATCCTCTCCAGGGTGTACTCCACCTTTCGGTGTATGACAGCTGATATAGAATCAAGCCCTGTCGCAAGGTTGGTTGCAAAGCGGCTTGCAGATGCACAGCAAATGTAGCTTTAAGACATCAACCAGTTGAATGTACAGAATGTTACCAGCAGATAAGCTGGTGCGCTCTTGACTTCATGCCCTGGCTCAAAGTGCCTAACTTCAATTTAAAAACCAGTAGACCAAAATTCTACTGGTACGACAAAAGTCGACCGAGTTCATTTACTTTAGACCATGAAAAAGATTTAATAAGATTCCATTCAGCAATTATCATAATTAAGTCTGGTCCAAATGCTAAACAGAGCATCATTATCAGGTAAAGGGCTTCACTGATAGCAATGCAAAATATTAATTTTTCTGACTCTGTTGTGTTTTTTAAAGCGTAAATTGCACATTCATTTAACTAAATACAACTACATAAAACAGTATTGGAGAGCTGCTGAAGAATTTGCATGTAAATGATGTCTGGTATCCCCATGCTGTTCCAGAGGTAATTGCAGCCTAGTGCACACTTTAAATGAACACTCTCACAACACTGAAATCACTGCAGTGCATTCACACATCAATGACAGGCCCTGCTATGGTGTTGTTAAATGGTCATATCGAGTTCAGTTATTGCTAAATAATTCACTACTGAAGATTTTCACAGCACAGTCTGTTGGCTGTCATTGAATTTTATTTTGAAAGCATATTTTCTATCTGAAAACCATCTTTTTGTACGTTGTGCGAGCTAAGCAGAGGACACATTTCCACATAAAACAGACAACCTCACTACATCTGTCTGAGAGATGTAATAACCCCAGGTATTTATTTATTTAGTGCTCCAGGTGGAAAACTGCCATCCTATATCTCTTCTTTGCTGCTCTGGCCCTTGCTTCACCCACTCCAGTGGCAGATTGATGTTTCAGAAACCACGCAGCAGATCTGAATTTTGAATTACTCCAGCTTGTTGCAGCAGTCCAAGAAAATCATCTGAAAAATCATCTGACTATGAAGGTTTCTGAGTCTGCTTTAAATTAACCTATATATTTTTTTCAGTTATATGTTGACTATTGACTCTTCTTGTAATTTTGCTTCTATTATTCAGCTGTGACTGCTAATTGGCTGATGGTTAAAAAAACCCCCAAAAAACCCACATCTAATTAAAAATTAACAAATGAGACTGCCGGTCACTCCTTTTTTCTCTCCTTGTTTGACTCAAGTATGTCATTAAAAACTGGTCACAAGTATTGATTTTTTTAATGTAAAGTCTTCATCATATTATTTTTTAATATATTGAACTGTTTTCTCAAGTAGGTTGTGATGGAAAATGCTGCATTAAAGACAAACCAACATATATATAATTTCTGGTTCAGTGAAGACCTGCCTTTATCACCTGCACCTTCTTAAACAGTCGTGGTTCATGTGGATGATGGTACAAAGCACAATTCTGGTTTGGGCATCAGTAACACCCTTTTAGATGGACTGGTGCTTTATATATATTCTATACTGATTTTATAACCAGACGTTGAATTTGACCATTTCACACTTTAGTAATGCTGTTTATTATAGGGTAACGCTCACACAGTCACACTCTGTTGATGCATCTGGGGCAACCCAGGGTTCAATTTCTTCCCCAAGGACATACTTTGACATGCAGGTTGAAGGATCAGGGGCTCAAATTACCAACTATTTGATTAGTAGATGTCCTGCTCTGCTTCTTTTGCCACAGTTGCCTGAGAGGTTAGGTTAGATTAAGGTAAGGTAAACGTGATTTCTGTTAATCCTTTCAATTGTAGAGGATCCGATTTGTTACCGTAACCATTTAGCAAAATGTGACTGTAGAGGCTGACTTGTACCACACCAATTAAAATGGATGTGTGAGGTTTTCCTTCTTTTAGTTGCATTTCAGTTCGGATTTTGACGATATCAGAGCCAGCCAGCTGTTGCTCTGAGGCCATAATTTACTCTGTAATTTACAGTTTTGAGTTCTTCAAATCTCACTCTCTCTCAAACGATGGAGACAAAAAGACTTATTGTATTTCATAATTCTCCCAAGTGCCTCATCCAGGGAGCCCAAGGCACACCATTTTGACTCTATAGCTGTGATGCTGTTACAGACTGAATTTAGGGGTGTTTTTTTTTTTTTTTTTGGTTGAAATTTTAAAAGTAGCCTTGGGAGGTTAAAGCTGTAGAAGGCAGAAAATGCCAGAGCTGAGAGTCTCTCTTCTAAGCCCCATCAACCAAATGTGAATAATGGTTTCACACAGGAACTGAATACCATTCTCCCAGGTGAAAACCCACCACTCCACCTTACTTCCAAAGTACTATTTGCTCTTTGTTCTACTTTATACCATCGCACACCTGACCTCATCTTAAAAGACTTGTGATTGGCTAAAGTCTCCCATCACTCACTACATTTTCTAAATCCTCAAAGAGATGCAGGAGATGTAGTTCTCTCTCATCCACCATGAATTACGATATGCTGAACATTATCACAAATGTTATTATCCCATGAAACCGAAAACAATTCACCAACTTCAAATTTAAGGGTTAATAAAGATGTTTGAGTCTTCAGTTTAAAAGCAACCACACAAAATCAGAAGTACAGAAAGAAAGTCATAAGTTTTATTGTTACTGGTTGGCTGCGTTGCAAAAACTGTGATTTAAAGATCGTCAAGGAAATATGAATCTAGTTTCACTAAAATATGACTGATACTGAAAATTGAAATTCTTGTGAATCTGACCAAGAGTACTGATAGTAGTGAATTAACCTCCAGTTCTTTGGCCATGTGAGGTAAAAATTAATAGTTTGATATACTTCCTCTTGTTTTTACTGGATCTTGGTAAAATGCGACACAATTCTAGTGCCAGAAGATGATGGCAAAAAATCTAGAAGCTGTATGATAAAGTAAGAAATATGAAAGAATAACAGGATAATATCTTATAGACATTGGACCAATGGCAGAGTGAGATTGGATAAAATTCCAAAAATGTCAAAAAGTCTTGTGTGGAGTCGTTTGAGATCAGGGGAATAGTTTTAAGTTAATATCAAGCAGTATTTTTGCTTGAAATGCAAATGCCTGTAGATCCTCACCGCTGTTTTGCAGCTCGGCAGATCATTTGATCAGTAACGTCAAGATTACGTAACCCTAAAAGACATATCGCGCTATGGATGCACACCAGCTTTGCTTGCTCAGAGTGTCAGCTCATTTTGAGTTTTCATGGGATTTGTGAAGAATAAGGGAAATATAGACTATTACCAGACATATTCTTAAATATATGTATTAATCACACCGGCTGTCTGAACTCAAGCTGCACTTTAGATGGTGAGAAAACCGCTCATCCGGGATGTTGCACCTGTTTTGATAAATAAACTTTGAAATGAGATGCAAAAGCCTCCCCTTTAGGTTTCTCGCAGACACAGATGGTAGAACATGTTTAAAGTCGCACCCTTAATGCAATCATCATACACTTGACGAGCAGATTCACACTTATGCTACTCAGTGATTCATGAACTGTACATCAATCTGTTCACATAACACAGCAGGACGAGGAAATTAGTTCCCTGAACTCCATCAAATGACTTCGAGCAGTTGGCATCGACCGTGTTACGAGCCACATGTCAACCTCAGGCAGTGCTCACTGGCCAACCCTGGAGGTGAGGAAGCCCAGCTGAGGCGGAGTGGTAGAGAGAGCCAGACACACGGTGAATTTCTCCTACAAATATGTTTAAATAAGCAAGAATAAACACAGGAGAGCTGCTTTGTAATGCATATTCTCATTTCTTCTGGCAATTAAAGGAGGTCAGTTTTCTTTTATGTAAATTATGCCGGTCCATTTCCTGCTGGGAATAATAAGCTGGATGTACAAAATTAGTGGCTTTGTCTTACTGATCGTGTGTGGATGTCATCATTTCCCAGGAAAACCATCCCACTTCTCTTTTCTTACAAAGTGATGAGATCATAGTTTCACAAAAGTCTTATTTAAACAAAATAATGGGCAGTTATGCATATGCATGCAGTAATTCTGCCTTTATGCAGATGAATGAGGACAAGAAATTGTACATCATTAAAGCAATGGTGAGTACTAATTAGCCAATGAGAGCTAGCTATCTAAAATTGATCCATTAGTTGTTATTTGTTGCTATTTTCAGGATCACTGGTGTGTGTGTGTTCTGGTGTAGTGAAGACACAGTAGGAATAGCTTGCGTTAATGCAGGCTTCAGCCACACAGACGTAGAGAATGGTCGGCCAGTCACAAGGAAAAATGTGTACTTCCTGACAAACTGGTGAGTGGTTGCTGGAGGTTGGAAGGTAAAATTGTTTACAAAGAGGTACATGACACTGCACCAAAAACCTCCTTGCCATTGTGATGGTTTTAAAATTGGCTGAAATTGAATGTTCACCGTCTCATCACACTTTTTCAAGTTTTGCAACTGCTCGACTAGAAGTTGGTGATTGTTTCAAGTTGGTGTCTTCCATGCAAACTACAGACCACTGCGGCAAAGCTTTTGGTGCAACATTTTCTTTGTTACCAGTTTTAACCAGTGACAACAAACCAGTCTGGCAACCACTTGCCAACCAGTTGGGGAATACAGATTTTTTTTCCCCATTCCTAGGTCAATGTGATAGGGGGGCTTTTAATCACCCACTACTGAGAACCGGCAACTGTGAGCAAAATGAGTGACTTGTTAGTTGAGCTGATAAAAAAAAAAGCACATTTTTTTTATTTAAAAAAAAACTTGGTAAACATATCTTTAAGGCAGCAGAAGAAAGCCTGCAGCTTGATTAATTAACAGTAATTTTAGTTGCACATGTTATTTTCCCACCAAAGAGTGCAATAGACTAACCTGTTCTATTATGCAGGATTCGAATAGAATCAGTCTATTCTGTTTTTAAAACATCCAGTTTTACACATTTCTCTACACGTTTTGGTTGTTATCATGACTGCTCTCATCACTTCCTGTTTTATTTTGTAATAAGTGGTAGGTTCCCGTGCATCCCAGTAGACTTTCCTTCCAACCTTTGCTCTTTGGTTCTAAAATTGACCCAAATGGAGTCAGACAGCCCGATACTAAAATAATGAAAAAGCAACCTTAATGGGATTTGTGGAGAAAAATGGCAACATTGAAAGTCATCAGAACTCCAACAAATAAACTATAATAGCAAACAAAAGTTATCAGTAATTCATGAGCAAGCAAGAGGCAGGCAGGACAAGAGGACAACATAACAAACAATCAGGGTTACCAATTAAACACGTGTGACACTAATGAGGGGGAAACAAGAGCGGGACAAGTACAAAAATAGAAACACAACAACACAGGTTCATAGAGAGTAAATCACCTCTTCAGAATTAGGCAGGAAGTACACATAAAAACATACACACTCTAGAGGGAGACACAGACAACAAGAGGATAATTTTTTTTTTAAAAACCTAAGACTACTGAGAAAGTAAAGTTTTAGATCAAAGATCATTACAGCATTAATGGTTCCTGATCAAATGATAGTTATTCTTCCCTTACTGTACAAATGCCTCCTATATAGGTCAATATTTCCCAAATTTTCCTTCTCTCTCTCTTTGTTCAAGCTGTCAAGTCATTTCCCAGTTTGTTCCCTTCCTATTTTATTATCTATGTATACTCATAGTCTTGTCTGTTTCTTGCTTTATTAAGCGTGTTTTTGCCTGTACTTTATGGTTTTTTTGAGTGTTTTTGGACCTTGGCCTGTTTCTTTCCTCCACCTGGTCTTCTGTACCATGCGTATGGGTCCTCTCCTCCCGTGTGCCATCACACCACTCGGTGATTATTGAACGGTAGGAGTTATACATATTAATGGTGGTGCTTCCTGACAAAGCCAAAGGTCAGACAAGTGCTGGGACAAAGTAAACTAAAAGGTCAAACAGAGCCGGTTGCATGTTTAAAAAACAACCCTTACAGTGGCAGAAGAGTGGATTACGTTTCTGTTATTATAACAAGCTGAAGAATATTTTCTTCTCTTGTGTCAATTGTATTCCGGCATAGATGATGATGATGATGATGATGAAGGACGGCATGTTTTACAAACTGCCTTCAGGCTGAAAACAAGACTTTGAATTCCTTTGTGAACCCGTGCTGAGCAGTGACTTACTGTTTTTAATGTGCTGCGGGGGTCGAAGCAAACGCTCACTCGGGACACAAACATACAGCCACACATTGTGCAGCGGGGGGATAGGATGATCTAATATGAGACTGTGAAAATGGATGAGGACGGGGGAGGAGGTAGGGGAGGTGCCGGAGTTAGTGGAGCTCTTCCTTTAAAGTTGAGGTTAAAAGCCTCGGAGGCGATGACCTTGGATTTAAAGGTTCCCGGAGTGGGGGGAACTCATAAACAGGTGCTAGAACAGCTGTAATCAAACAGCTCTTGGCTGCAGCGTGTCACAGGGGGAAGCGAGGGTGGAGAGGTGCATGAGGTGAGCGGTGAAGGGACAGCAGCATAATGCCGGGCGACCTCAGACCACCGTGACAGCCCACAGGGACAGCGAGAGTGCATTCCTTCACGCTAATGGGCCTATTTAGCAGATGGACACAGATGGAAGTCCCTGAGAGATCGGTTTTAATGTGCTCAACAATTACTGCAACATTTATAATGTGCTGCATGCTGGACTTAGAGGATTTATACGTAGTTCTCCTCGGCAAACATAAAATTCTGATCTAATGTCTGAGCAACAATACTTTATGTCAGTATTGAATTTCTTTAAATTTGAGAATTTAATGCAGATTTGAAATTTAATAGATTAAATCTACATAATTGAACCTTCAAAAGATTTAACTCTAACCTACTGCTAGCATGTGTGATTTATAGAATTTCACTGTCCTTTATAGCTACGAGATCAATGAGAATATATTTTATGTTTGCACACAGCCCGCCGGCTGTATCTTCTAACAGTGTGAGACATACTAAGGCCGAGCTATGCAGCTTGTGTGAAGTGCTCAAAGCGCCATGATTTTGCAGTCCAGTGCAGAAAGACAAATGAGAGATTTGTCAAAATTTGACAAATAAGAGCATCCAGCACATGTTTGTGTTTCTCCAGTAGATGTCAAAATAGCTGAATACCAACATCTTGCGAGACTTGCTTCTCAAGTTGAGAATTTCAGAGCAGTTGATCTATAGACATGTGAAAAAGAGTTTTCACAGGAATCTCTGAGGTCCTGTCATAAACTTAGTACACCATTACTGCCTATTTCTACTACACCTGAGCACTCAAAGCACTTTATACAACACATGTCAACCCCTCAAACACTTGGTTAGTAGATGCCATGTTCTATCCCTTGACCCACATCTACCCACAAATAAGAGGGTACGTAGCAGCCAGGTGCTGCAAATTAAATGCACCAGTTTAACTGATCATCAGCAGGTGTGAGCATATCTGTAAAAGCAGAAATTTTGGCAGTTTGCAGGTCTGGATGATTCAGCTGTGTGATAACACAATGCCACAATCTTCCAAGGAGTGACTGTCCCAGCAAATGCACCCCAAGGTCAGACCATGCAATGTTCAGAGCTTCTTCTCAGACTCATTTTGCGTTATAAAATTTAAAGGTCTTGACAGTGCTGTTATAAAACAACTAAACAAGCATAGCTGCTTTGGAAAAACTGCAAGGGGAGAGCCTCTTCTCTCTAAAAAGAATATGGCAGCACAGCTAGGGTTCGCAAATTTCCATCTGAAAAGACTTTAAGATTCCTCAAACAACGTCCTTGGACAGACGAGATGAACTGGAGATGTCTGTAATGCACAGAACCAAATTTGGCCACAGGACCTGGGCATCATGCAGCCAGTGAGTCAACCATGAACTTCTCTGTATTAAGTATTCAAGAGTCAAATGTGAGGCCATCTGTTTGACAGCTAAAGCTTGGCTGAAATTGGGTCATGCAATGGGACAATGATCCCAAACAAAGAAACAAATCTACAACAGAATGGCTGCAAAAGAAAAGAAGCTAACTGGGCCATTGCAACACTTTGGGTCCAGACCTCAACCCAACTGAAATTCTGCAAAGAGACATTAAGAGAGCTGCACATCGATGAATGCCTGCAGACCTCAATGAACTGAGGCAGTGTAAAGAAGAGTGGGCCAAAATTCCTCCAAAATAACATGAGAGAATTATAAAGTCACACATTTAAAAAAAAAAAAAAAAAAAACTTTTCTAATAACATTTTTTATTTCACCTTACACCACAGTACATAATAGACCCTCACCAATCCTTACTTCTTCTGGGACTGTAGATGCATTTCAATTGTGTTGTGAGCTGGCTTTTAGGTATAAGTAAAATCCTGAGTTTTTCATAATGTGAGACTAGTGAAACCTTCTCCCCTACCTGGTTAGAACTCTGCTGAGTGTGCTCTCACTGTTTGTTCTCTATAAGAAAACCACACTCACTTAGCTCTGCAATGCTGCCCACTCGGGTTGCGAGCAGTGACTGCTCCAGGGTCCGGAGCTCGGCTTGGGTGTACCCATGACCCTCACTGCCCCTCCCCGAGCGTTGCTGGTCTCTGTGCAGGTTCAGACTCTCCGGGAGGCTCAGCACACCTGAAGACGGCACAGAAAACAAAGGGAAATTTAAAAAACGTCAGAACAACAACTCATACATCATCTTCTTCTGGTAATTTTCCCATCAGCTTTCTGCTGATGCCAGATTATTCAGAGACAAGAAGTAACAGGGGAATGCAAACTCTACAGAAAGACAAGAGGAGCAGCAGAAATGCAAATCAGCACTCTGAGATAAATATTCTGCACAGAACTGGAAAGCCGTGCGATTAAACCCACTTTCATGTTGCAGCCAGAGACCAACCATTTGTCTAAATGATTAAACATGGGGACAAAGTCATGGGTTAATGGCATACTGTACATGCTGATTCTTCTTATTTGCAATGAAAACCTCACAGCTCGCAAATCTTTCTGGTTTTTACCTCAACACTCGAACTCTAATTGAACTGAATCGTCTGTTAGCCACATTTGTTTCTTCAAGTATTCACATTTAAATCACCTTGTCATGATCTCAGGTGTTTGGTTTTTTTTCCTGCTGAAAACAAATGGCAGCAGATTACGCTCGCTAGCAAGAATTAATCCATTTAGGAGCTGTTATTGCAGCCAGGCATTGTGTAGCTGCAAAGAATGGCTTGTGACAGATTGGATATTGAGTTTTCTGCTACAGGAGAATGGAAAGCAACACCACGCCAGGTGCTAATCCTAATGACACAGCACAGTGGGATATGCCATTTTTCAACGAACAGTAATTACAACATGGAGGAATGTGGTCAATTTGTCTATGTTTTTGCCGGCAGCTAAGACAAAAGACCCTTGCACAGTGGACACAGTGCACCAGGTTCATGAGCCTTCTTTAGTCGGAGTTTTCCCTGCACAGAAAAGACCTCTCCAGACTCAGATTCCTCCCACCATCGCCTCTTCCCACAATGTCCAACCCAAGAATTCCAGTATTCCCCAGCCACAGTCCCGCTCCCTTTTCTTCCCACAGCCTTTCCGGGGAGGTCTACATGATTTTTTTCCTAATAGCTTTTTCCATCACTGTTTTAACCACTGAGCAATATTAATGGAGCAGCTGGTATTAGGGTGTGTCTCGAATGGAAATCCTCAATGTTAAAACAAAAAAAGGTGGCCGGATCTGCAGCAATAAAGAATTTCTGTATATTCCTCAGAAATGAATGATTTGCTGAAAGCTGGTGTTGGTTAGTTGGTGTTTACAGTTTTAAGTGTTTGAGATCATTTTCTATGAGTGCAGATATTTAACCCGGTCTCCCTCCTTTTTGAAGCATTTATAATTATATTTTAGCAGCAACTGTCACCCCCCAACAGTCATTTATTTTTAGTGTATACCACTATGAATACCTTCAGGGGAACGGCTGTCTGAAAGGGTGGACCTCATTTGTAAATTTCATGACTTTGGGAAAAGCCACAAATTTCATGCAAAGAGATTACTGAGACAGTGGGGTGCCGCCAGAGGAGCTCTGAAAGCAGATTTCACCCTGCCTGTTAGTTTGGCCACACACATTTTCCTTCAGATGTGGTTGGGGAGTACATAACACAGCCAAGTCACTCTCTTGCATCATAAGCCCTAATGTAGTGTTAACATTTGGCATAAAATTACCTTTGGCATGAAATTAAACACTGAGATTTTATATTTTAAGTTGCTGTTGACTTGTTAACTAATGGGTGGTTATTACAGAAATAATGGAAATGATTTATAATTACTTGAGTTCGGTGAGAGTTGGGATGAGATGTGTGATCAATGCTGTTTCTTTTCTGGATCTACCATGAAAATTATTGTAGAAGAACAAGTAGAAAATTGGCCCTTCTGTGTGCACCAATTCAACTGCTGTTAACACAAACATCTAAACAGCCAGTCACATGACAGCAATTTGGTGCATTTAGGCATGTAGACACGGTCAAGGTGACCTGCTGAAGTTTAATCCGAACATAAGAGTGGGGAAGAACTATGATTTAACAGACTTTGAATTGAGGATTTCAGACCTGAGAATTTCTACCGGTTCACTGGTTTCCACAGTCACCAGATCTTTGGGATGTGGTCAAATGGAAGAGTTGCATCATGGATGTGTAGTTGAAAAATCCAGAGTAAGTGTATCAATATGGAGCAAAATGTCGGATGAGTGTTTTCAAAGAATCAAGGCCGTTCTGATGGCAGTAGGTGCTCCAGCCTGGTCAAGGTTGGAGCTCAACCTAATAAAGTGGCCAACGAACTTCAGTTAAAACTCCATATAAACCATACCATATAAAGAAAAAGACAAGATCAGGATCAAGCTCATTAGCAGTGCACAGCAGAAAGGCCAGCATCCATGACGTTATGACAGCATACAGGGTTTAGGTGCACATGGTACAGTTAACTGTAACATTCTGGAAGGAATCTCACTCAGGTAAGATCCTGTTGATTCAAGCAAGCCAATGCTAAACCATAATTAGCTATTACAACAAGAGCACAGCTCTGTAATAAAGCAGTCTGTGCACTCAGTCTGCAGTCCATACCCGTCACCTATGGGCGCATTATGAGACAAAAAGCTAGAAGTAAAACATTTTACTTTCAAAAGTACAGCAATTGTTCTCCTCACTTTCTAAACATTTACAGGGGTTTTTCTTTTAATAAGAGGTGATGCAACCCAGTGGTAAATATGCCTCTGCTCCAGCTTTCTGGATCATGCTGCCGTGCTGTGCTTCGTTTCATGTAATATTCTGTCCTGTTACGATTTTCACATCATTGAATTCTGTTTTAATTTACATTTTTCGTGCATTTCAGCTTTGTTGAAAACAGGTTTGCAGCATGACATTGCATTGTGGTGCTTTTTCAACTGAAAACAGCTGCCTTCAAACTGAAACGATCAGATAAAAGAGGGTAAGAGATTGCATGGAGCCCAGAGGAAATGCAAAGCTGGACGTGCCACTAAAAGCACTTTTACATACAATGAATCACCGTTTGGGAATGTAAAACCACTGACTAAAGCAGCTTCAAGTCTGCTCCATGAAGATGATAAACACATGACTCAATTTGTATCTCTAGACTGGAACTAACAAATGTTTTTCTACGCAGAAGACATGGATCAAGAGGGATGGCTTTTTTAAAGGTCTGTGAAACTGCAGAGAAAACAACACATCAGTTGTATAAAAGTGGAATAAAAACTAGAGAAAAGCAGGGATTCTTCAGGCTTCTTGGAAAAGGGACGCTGTCTGTCCCACTCCTGTCCCAAAGTGAAGCGGAGAAATCTCTTGAAATCCCTCTAATCACCAAAAAACATATTGACAGTCATAGCTTCCTGTGCTGTAGATTTTGCACTGTGTGTGTTTTTAGGTGGAGGTATAGGTTTGAATAATTCACAGTGCCCTCTGTAATCAAGGCTTCACATCTTCATTTTCACCCCCCCCCCCCCGCACCGAACACTTCCCAAACTATTCTTTTAATAATATTACTGGGGTGCCAGGGAGTCCTTTGCTGAATTATTCATCCCGTCAGATCAAGACATATAAACAAGTCTGCAGCTCTCTCTTTCCCCACCTCCCACTCACTCTACATGTTATCTCTCACTAACACTTGGCTTCTCCGGATAGGAAAAAAAAAAGTAGGAATATTTGATCCAGGGTGATGTTTGTGTAATAAACATCAGAGGTGAGAAAGAAGGCAGCCTGGCCCCTCGGAGACGAAGGAAAAGGGAAGAGGATGAAGGGAAGAGGGAACGCTGACACAAGCTTGTGATTAAAAAATGACAAGCAACATTTCCATGTCACGTCAACCACGTCGTCCTATGACCTCTGAGGCAATTCGGTATGAAAATTATAT